>CM055269.1:83098319-83224778 GCA_029237695.1 Conchocele bisecta
ACATTGTAAATCTTTAATGTGGGTTCAAGTGGGTGGGGTAATATTTAGTGTTGCGATGTTACCTGCGTCTTAAACTGCTACACAACAGAATTCCAGACAATAATTTGATTAAAATGCTTTAACTTATGTATTAACTGAGTGAATAATAATCAGTTAAACATTTATTTAGTTATAGTTGGACATATTTGAGATATGTTCTGATAGTTCGTGTGCCACATGCACATGTCATAATTTACAGGTCGATTTCTGGGACGAACAGCGTCGGAATGACTTGGAACCTCATAAAATAAAAATATTATCTAAATTTATGAATAGTAAATGCTTAATAAAATATTAAAGTATCTATTTCTGTGTAATTATGTTGAACTTACATAGTGAAATGCTTGTAATACACCGATTTATGCGGAATATACAGTTCGCAATAATCATCATTGGTTCATTGTTGACGAAGGCAAACTGAATGAATAAAGCCGAGTAATCCGTACGACCGGAAATAAACACTCCGAGGTACTCCGAAACTATCGTCGACTAGTTTGATTTCAGTATCTTCCATAATACAACCGGAAGCGTCTATGTAAAGAACATCTCTGATTGGCTAAATCTAAACTGTGATGACGTCATTCAACCTATTTCGGGATTCCGGAAGACATAATCTGATGTACGCGAATCATGAATGAAAGTAGAAAAAATGTGTTTTTTAGATCGGTGAACGATCACAATTGGACGAACTTTGTATGGTTGGACTTTAGTTTGAGCTGGCGATCAGTTATTGGTCAAATATGACCTATAATCCACGCCAGACGGCCTCCGATTCTGTGTGAGATTCTTTCTTACACGCAACTTTCGCTTTGGATGGGGTATACAAAATGCGAATAACTGAATAAATGCTGGAAACAGCGATTTGAAGTGAATATATTCACACACCTAATACCTTTATCGATTGCCAGAGACAGAAGTCATACATTTAATCGATGTTTATTGTGTTTGTGCGAGCCGGAAAATAGAGGGCTCTTTCTATAATAACCATATTTATACTCACCTTTATAAATAGAATATGGTACTGTACGAGACCAAGTGGGTGGGGTAATGGGATTTTTTTAATAGGCATTTTTTTTGTGTCGTAGCTCCGAGTCTTCCACCTATGCATCATTCTACAGAAAGCCCATGTTGCCCGCTAACCCCAAAGGTCAAGCTCACTGACTTAGAAATTTCCGTATTTGGAAAAGTTAACGCTCAGTTTATGCTTTAATATTCCATACATGCATTTGTAACAACATCCTGCATCATTTTACAGAAAGCCCATGGTGCCCGCAAACCGCAAAGGTCAAGGTCGTGACTTAGAAATTTCTGTGTTTGGAAAAGTTAACGCTCAGTTTTAGCGCTCAGTTTATGCTTTAATATGCCATACGTGCATTTGTAACAACATCCCGCATCATTCTACAGAAAGCCCATGGTGCCCGCTAACCCCAAAGGTCAAGGTCACTGAATTAGAAATTTCCGTGTTTGGAAAAGTTAACGCTCAGTTTATGCTTTAATATTCCATATATGCATTTGTAACATCATTCTACAGAAAGCCCATGGTGCCCGCTAACCCCAAAGGTCAAGGTCACTAACTTAGAAATTATCGCTCAGTTTATGCTTTAATATTCCATACATGCATTTGTAACAACATCCCGCATCATTCTACAGAAAGCGCATCATTCTACAGAAAGCCCATGGTGCCCGCTAACCCGAAAGGTCAAGGTCAATGACTTAGAAATTTACGTGTTTGGAAAAGTAACGACTCAGTATGACTTTACTAATTCATACATGCATTTGTAACAACATCCCGCATCATTCTACAGAAAGCCCATGGTGCCTGCTAACCCCAAAGATCAAGGTCACTGAATTAGAAATTTCCGTGTTTGCAAAAGTTAATGCTCAGTTTATGCTTTAATATTCCATACATGCATTTGTAACAACATCCCGCATAATTTTACAGAAAGCCCATGATGCCCACTAACGCCAAAGGTCAAGGTCACTGACTTAGAGAAATTTTCGTGTTTGGAAAAGTTAACACTAAGTGTATGCTTTAATATTCCATACATGCATTTGTAGCAACATCCCGCATCATTCTACAGAAAGCCCATGGTGCCCGCTAACCCCAAAGGTCAAGGTCACTGACTTAGAAATTTCCGTATTTGGAAAAGTTAACGCTCAGTTTATGCTTTAATATTCCATACATGCATTTGAAACAACATCCCGCATCATTCTACAGAAAGCCCATGGTGCCTGCTAACCCCAAAGATCAAGGTCACTGAATTAGAAATTTCCGTGTTTGCAAAAGTTAATGCTCAGTTTATGCTTTAATATTCCATACATGCATTTGTAACAACATCCCGCATCATTCTACAGAAGGCGCATCATTCTACAGAAAGCCCATGGTGCCCGCTAACCCCAAAGGTCAAGGTCACTGACTTAGAAATTTACGTGTTTGGAAAAGTTAACGCTCAGTTTATGCTTTAATATTCCATACATGCATTTGTAACAACATCCCGCATCATTCTACAGAAAGCCCATGGTGCCCGCTAACCCCAAAGGTCAAAGTCACTGAATTATAAATTTCCGTGTTTGGAAAAGTTAAATCTCTGTTTATGTTTTAATATTCCATATATGCATTTGTAACAACATCCCGCATCATTCTACAGAAAGCGCATCATTCTACAGAAAGCCCATGGTGCCCGCTAACCCGAAAGGTCAAGGGCAATGACTTAGAAATTTACGTGTTTGCAAAAGTTAACGCTCAGTTTATGCTTTAATATTCCATACATGCATTTGTAACAACATCCCGCATCATTCTACAGAAAGCCCATGATGCCCACAAACCCCAAAGGTCATTGTCGCTGACTCAGAAATTTCTGTGTTTGGAAAGTTAACGCTCAGTTTATGCTTTAATATTCCATACATGCATTTGTAACAACATCCCGCATAATTTTACAGAAAGCCCATGATGCCCACTAACGCCAAAGGTCAAGGTCACTGACTTAGAGAAATTTTCGTGTTTGGAAAAGTTAACACTCAGTTTATGCTTTAATATTCCATACATGCATTTGTAGCAACATCCCGCATCATTCTACAGAAAGCCCATGGTGCCCGCTAACCCCAAAGGTCAAGGTCACTGACTTAGAAATTTCCGTATTTGGAAAAGTTAACGCTCAGTTTATGCTTTAATATTCCATACATGCATTTGAAACAACATCCCGCATCATTCTACAGAAAGCCCATGGTGCCTGCTAACCCCAAAGATCAAGGTCACTGAATTAGAAATTTCCGTGTTTGCAAAAGTTAATGCTCAGTTTATGCTTTAATATTCCATACATGCATTTGTAACAACATCCCGCATCATTCTACAGAAAGCCCATGGTGCCCGCTAACCCCAAAGGTCAAGGTCACTGACTTAGAAATTAACGCTCAGTTTATGCTTTAATATTCCATACATGCATTTGTAACAACATCCCGCATCATTCTACAGAAGGCGCATCATTCTACAGAAAGCCCATGGTGCCCGCTAACCCCAAAGGTCAAAGTCACTGAATTATAAATTTCCGTGTTTGGAAAAGTTAAATCTCTGTTTATGTTTTAATATTCCATATATGCATTTGTAACAACATCCCGCATCATTCTACAGAAAGCGCATCATTCTACAGAAAGCCCATGGTGCCCGCTAACCCGAAAGGTCAAGGTCAATGACTTAGAAATTTACGTGTTTGGAAAAGTTAACGCTCAGTTTATGCTTTAATATTCCATACATGCATTTGTAACAACATCCCGCATCATTCTACAGAAAGCCCATGGTGCCCACAAACCCCAAAGGTCATTGTCGCTGACTCAGAAATTTCTGTGTTTGGAAAGTTAACGCTCAGTTTATGCTTTAATATTCCATACATGCATTTGTAACAACATCCCGCATAATTTTACAGAAAGCCCATGATGCCTACTAACGCCAAAGGTCAAGGTCACTGACTTAGAGAAATTTTCGTGTTTGGAAAAGTTAACACTCAGTTTATGCTTTAATATTCCATACATGCATTTGTAGCAACATCCCGCATCATTCTACAGAAAGCCCATGGTGCCCGCTAACCCCAAAGGTCAAGGTCACTGACTTAGAAATTTCCGTATTTGGAAAAGTTAACGCTCAGTTTATGCTTTAATATTCCATACATGCATTTGAAACAACATCCCGCATCATTCTACAGAAAGCCCATGGTGCCTGCTAACCCCAAAGATCAAGGTCACTGAATTAGAAATTTCCGTGTTTGCAAAAGTTAATGCTCAGTTTATGCTTAATATTCCATACATGCATTTGTAACAACATCCCGCATCATTCTACAGAAAGCCCATGGTGCCCGCTAACCCCAAAGGTCAAGGTCACTGACTTAGAAATTAACGCTCAGTTTATGCTTTAATATTCCATACATGCATTTGTAACAACATCCCGCATCATTCTACAGAAGGCGCATCATTCTACAGAAAGCCCATGGTGCCCGCTAACCCCAAAGGTCAAGGTCACTGACTTAGAAATTTACGTGTTTGGAAAAGTTAACGCTCAGTTTATGCTTTAATATTCCATACATGCATTTGTAACAACATCCCGCATCATTCTACAGAAAGCCCATGGTGCCCGCTAACCCCAAAGGTCAAAGTCACTGAATTATAAATTTCCGTGTTTGGAAAAGTTAAATCTCTGTTTATGTTTTAATATTCCATATATGCATTTGTAACAACATCCCGCATCATTCTACAGAAAGCCCATCATTCTACAGAAAGCCCATAGTGCCCGCTAACCCCAAAGGTCAAGGTCACTGACTTAGAAATTTCCGTGTTTGGAAAAATTAACGCTCAGTTTATGCTTTAATATTCCATACATGCATTTGTAACAACATCCCGCATCATTCTACAGAAAGCCCATGGTGCTCACTAACCCCAATGTTATTACAAGCTCCTTATATACTATCAAACTGCGCCAGGCCGGACATTTTGCTCCGCGGAGCTCTTGTTTTATTGTAGATATTCAGTTCTGATTTTGGGATTTTCCGACCATTTGTACATGTACTTGAACATGTACATGTACATGTACTTGTACAGGTAATATATGAGATTTAGTACTAAACCCATTGACCCAGCCTTAAATGACCTTATCTGTTGATTGGCCATTAAACCCCAACAAACAAACAAACAAACAATCAACCGTGACCCTTTTCGTATTTTAAACATGCACTTCTCAACGGTTTTTGTGATGCTTACTTTAGCACATGCCCATGATCATGTTACGGTCATATGCCTCGGCAGGCACGACACCGCTTCCGTGGCAGAATTCTTGTTATTGCACTAGTGTATTATGTTTTTTAATACATTGTGTTATTGCACTGTCGAAGCCCAACGAAAACAATAGTATCGCCTACTATGTTTAAAGCATATCTGCGATATTGACCTATGGCTGTGATACACCCTAAGTGCCATACAGTAGTATTACCTAGATACTTATTCTCCCACCCAGCAATCACACTTCAGTAGCCGATTTCATCAAAATTGCAAATTATACTTATCTAGCAAAGTATACTTTGAGGGGGTAATCATATATTTTTTCCGAAATACATTATTTCATATAGAACTAACGAGCAACACTGATCACAGATCACATAAGCCTCATTTCTCCAGTCACAGGCTCATATATCGATTTGCCTGGTTTGTCCCTCAGGTACGGTTTTATCTTTGGCTCTTTTGTTACCTGGGAGTTGAATTGAGTTATTGCCCATTATAAAAGTAGTAAGATTATTACTGATTCTACTGCGTTTGGGAGGGGGCCAAGTGACTCTATGATTTAGATCAGGATTATTCTGTTTTCAGGGCTGAATATATAGTTTTTTTGTTGTAAATATTCAGTTCTGATTTTAGGATTTTCCTCCCATTTGTACATGTACTTGAACATGTACATAAACTTGTACAGGTAATATATGGGATTTAGTCCTAAACCCATTGACCCGGCCTTAAATGACCTTAGCTGTTGATAGGCCGTTAAACAAACAAACAAACAAATAGGCTCATCTAATTGTGCTCAATACGTCATCCATGTACATTTTGTTTTTATTTATACCGACATTCGAAGTAGCTGTGCATAATGATCATGGTCTCTTTTTATATTTTTTATACAATATAAACATGTACGTGATATCGAGTTTGGTTGATGCATCAAGTGAGTTTGTGTTTCACATGCATCCATATTCATCCATAGAAACGTGACTATGACTGGAGAAATGGGGCGTACAGGATTTGTGTTCAGTGTAGCTCCTGAGCAATTAGCACACTAATATAACCTGATAACGATCTATATTCCTTGGTAAAAGCATGATGTGCGTTTCATTGATGTAATGGCGAACAGTGCAGATCCTGATCAGACTGTGTGGATGCACAGGCTGATCTGCATCTACACAGGTCGCAAAACATATAAGGTCCATTTCTCCAGTCACAGACATTAATGTTTTTGCTCATGTTTGCATGTCTCCTGTATCTACTTACTGTCTGTTCCACATTTTTCTGCTGGTGAACTTTTGGCTATTAAACACATTAAATATAAACAATATTTAAATGTAATAAATAACAAAACAATCACTCTCCCAAAGTTTTCTTTTCATTTGGGTGATTGGTTGGGAGTATGAGAAAGATAAAGTTTAACTGTGTGGTTCCTCTTTGCTGGAATCCAGATAATTACTGTTTGACCCTCGGACACATTTGTGACTTTCTTGCTACTTGAGAGTTGTATCCGGATATGCCCATTATAAAAGTAGTAAGATTAGTATTAAATGTATATTGTTTAGAGAGTTGGGCTAAATGACTTGGACCTGGCACCAGGTCAGGTTATTCTAATTTCAGGGCTGAATGTATTTTTTTTCTGTAAATATTCAGTTCTGATTTTGCAGATTAAATATGGGATTCGACCTCGTTAACCCAGCCTAAAATGACCTTAACCCTTTCACCCCTAAGTCACTGAAATGGAGTTTTATATGTTAATTTTGCAACCAATCCAATTGTCACAAAATGATTTTCAGACAAGTGCAAAAAGGGGGTGTTTTTGTTTTCAAAAGTATGAAAATTACTTGCAAAAAGTGCAGATCCTGGTGAGACGGTTCTCACGAGCCGGCTCATCTGGATCTATACGTTTTGCTAATACCAATGTACAGGCCTGTGTTGTTGAAAGGGTTAACTGTTGACAAGAAGTTTGCTGAAATTTAATGGTATCGAAAAGAAAAAAAAAAGTTTTTTAATTGTTTACATAGCCATAACATTTGAGCAGGTTTCATGTGCACGGGCGTCAGAAATGGGCGGCAGGGGGCGGCTGGCAGGAACTGGCAAAAAATTGATGCATATACAATCGGAATGGACTCCGGCCAGCCTGTGCATCCGTGCAGTCTGATCTGGGCCCCAGGGCTGAATATATAGTTTTTATATGACCGTTTTTTAAAAAAACGGTACGTATTATGTTTTACCGTGGGGCGGGCGGGCGGGCGGCGGACAGAAAAAGTGCATAGTTTGTGTACACAACTCCTCCGAAACCGTTATGTCGATCGATCTGAAACTATACACACGTCTTCTACACATATTGAAGATGTGCACCTTGGTGTTTTTATGCCGAAAAATATTTTTTAACAAAAATATCACGTTTTTAACTTAGCCATTTTTTCTACATTTTTCTATACAATTCTATATAATTTCTACTTTACACACCTCTGCATAAATTAATATACATGTTTAGCACAACGAGAGGAAGAATAATGCTATAAGAGTTTCAAATTATCATTAATTTTTATTGCCCTGGTGACAGCTTCACATTTCTGCTTCTTCGCTATCTGGCCCATCTTTGACGGGCGTATTTTGTGACTTGCGGCACTCTTGTTTTTATTGTTCTGATTTTGGGATTTTCTCCCCATTTGTACATGTACTTGTACAGTTTATATATGGGATTTAGTACTAAACCTATTGACCTGGCCTTAAATAACCTTAGCTGTTGATAGGCTGTTAAACCCCAATAAACAAACTGATATGGGCCTACTCTGCTGTCAATGTCTTTTGTTCACCAGATAATTTCATCTGCGTGGGTGGCAGGTGGGAGTATGCGATGGGTAATTTAACGATCGGGTTTCATCCTTACCGGAATTCCGACGGGAGACCTGGTTTGGCCCTCACATACGTTTTTGGCATTTTGTATGTGACAGTTGAGTCTGGTTATACCCCTTATATGAGTATTATGCTTATTTGTAATCCTATTTTAGGGGAAGGGGCCAACAGACTTTGGTGTGGTATGGACCTGGCACCAGGTCAGGTTATTCGAATTTCAGGGCTGAATATATTTATTCTCGATGTAAATATTCCGTTCTGATTTTGGGATTTCCTCCCCAATGCAGCAGGTTAAAACGGAATTGAACCCGTTTGCCCGGCGTTACATGACCTTAGCTGTTGATAGGCCGTTAAACACCATTAAACAAACAAACAAACAAACAAACAAAATTTCATCTGCATCTCCAAATTGGCCAAAATACACTGATAATTATGTATTATGTATACAATCGGAATGGACTCCTACCAGCCTGTACATCTGTGTAGTCTGATCTGGGTCCACACCGCTTGTCATTCAGCGTTCTGTTCAACAGGTATAATTAAATGTATATGAAAGGATCTTTCTTACGAAAATCAAAATTTATGTATAAGGTTGCAAACTCAATTACACCAGGTTATCAATGACTTATTTCATCAAAGAGGTCAGAATGGCAATTTACCAGTCCTAAGATCAACAACTTCAAACAACTTCATACCTCCCAAACCAAACAAAGAAATATTTAAACAAAGTATGTCATACTCAGGCCCTTTAGTTTGGAATTGCATTGCTAATGATATAAAAAATGTTCAAACATTCCACAACAAATGTATTAAATGGATGAAAAATTAGCAGACTACCAATTTCCTGTAAATAGATGTGAATAGGTTTTTATCTTAATATCGAGCTATACTGTTTTGTCTTGTCTACCTTGTAACCTGTAAATTTGTACATGTGTTTTTCTGTGTTGCGGGCCGCAGGGAGATTAGGCTTTGCCTAAATGAGTCGCCATCATTAAATAAAGTCTATTATTATTATTGTTATTGTTGATTGTATATCTTGTATATGTAGTGTCCGGGTGTGGTGGTGAGACACGATCGCCCAGTTAGCTCAGTTGGTAAGAACGCCATGCTAGTATTACTGGGGTCATGGGTTCAAACCCTACATCGATGACATTTTTTCCCCTTCATATACAATCGGAATGGTCTCCTACCAGCCTGTACATCTGTGCAGTCTGTTCTGGGTCCAGACCACTTGTCATTCAGCGTTGTGTTCAACAGGTATACAATACCATATGGATGGCAAAATTGCCAAATATATACTGTTGATTGTATATCATGTATACAATCAGAATGGACTCCTACCAGCCTGTACATCTGTACAGTCTGATCTGGGTCCACACCGCTTGTCACTCACTCTGTCTTTTGTTCACCTGGGGGCCGTTTCACTAAACTTCTTGCGAGTAAAATTTTGTGAGTGCAAATTTAGGATCGTCTGGAAATTTCAATTGATGAATTTACATTTATTGAGCATAGGCAGCGCAGCCTACGCTCAATAAATGTAAATCCAATAATTGTTTACAAGAAAACATTGTTAATGTGAAATTTACAGACTATCATAATTTTGCACTTAGGAACATTTTAGTCGTACGATGTTTAGTGAAACAGGCCCCAGGTCTGGATAGCGAAAATTGCCAAATATACACTGCTAATTAAATATCATGTATACAATCAGAATGAACCCCCGACCAGCCTGTGCATCAGTGTAGTCTGATCTGGGTCCACTGGGTGAATAGGTTTTTGTCTATTTTATCTTAATATCAAGCTATACTGTTTTGTCTTGTCTACCTTGTAACCTGTAAATTTGTATACATGTGTTTTT
The DNA here is from genome assembly GCA_029237695.1 of Conchocele bisecta. NCBI lineage: Eukaryota > Metazoa > Mollusca > Bivalvia > Lucinida > Thyasiridae > Conchocele > Conchocele bisecta. The sequence goes on from CM055269.1 coordinate 83,108,329, forward strand.
CTGTGTTGAGGGCTGCATGGGAGATTAGGCTTTGCCTAAATGAGTCGCCCTCATTAAATAAAGTCTATTATATCATGTATATGTAGTGTCCGGGTGTGGTGGTGAGACACAATCGCCCTGTTAGCTCAGTTGGTCAGAACGCCGTGCTAGTATTACGGGGGTCATGGGTTCAAACCCCACATCGAGCGACATTTTTTCCCCTTAGAAATACTTCATATACAATCGGAATGGACTCCTACCAGCTTGTACATCTGTGCAGTCTGATCTGGGTCCACACCACTTGTCATTCAGCGTTGTGTTCAACAGGTATACAATACCATATGGATTGCAAAATTGCCAAATATATACTGTTGATTGTATATCATGTATACAATCGGAATGGACTCCGACTCTGTGTAGTCTGATCTGGGTCCACACCACTTGTCACTCACTCCGTCTTTTGTTCACCTGGGGGCCGTTTCACTAAACTTCTTGCGAGTAAAATTTTGAAAGTGCAAATTTAGGATCATCTGGAAATTTCAATTGATGAATTTACATTTATTGAGAATAGGCTGCGCAGCCTATGCTCAATAAATGTAAATCCAATAATTGTTTACAAGAAAATATTGTTAATGTGAAATTTACAGACTATCATAAGTTTGCACTTACGAATATTTTAGTTGTACGATGTTTAGTGAAACAGGCCCCAGGTAATACAGTCTGGATAGCGAAAATTGCCAAATATACACTGCTGATTAAATATCATGTATACAATCAGACTGAACCCCCGACCAGGTCTGATCTGGGTCCACACTACTGGTCACTCTGTCTTGTTCACCAGGTAATACCGTCTGTATCGCAAAATTGTACAAATATACACTGCTGATAATATAATTATCATGTATACAATCAGAATGGACACCGACCAGCATGTACATCTGTGCAGTCTGATCTGGGTCCAGACTGTTTGTCACTAAACATTACCAGTTACAACCGTTTGTTTTTTAAAACGACATGGTATTGTGACATGGATCATGATATGCATCGTGAACGATGTTTAATTTAAATCAGGGTTGGCTCCTACCGGTCATCTGATCGAAACCCAGTTTCCTTACCAAGACGTGTCGCATAAAATGTCACGACACAAAAGTATACATAACCACAATATAGTAACACTATTATGATAGAAACAAGTTTTAACTACAAATGCCACACATCCATGCTGCCCTTAATATGACCGTGACATTTTGACCTTCACAACTTTGAACTTTTTCATACTTGTGGACAAATTCCACACATCCACACTGCCCTTAGTATGACCTTGACATTTTAACCTTCATAAATGTGCTTATGAATACTTATCACTTCGGTTAATTAACTTTGCTAGTTTCTCCAATCTGCCACCGGCCACATTTCTTGTCTACTGTAAATATTCAGTTCTGATTTTGGATTTTTGCCCCATTTGTACAGGTCGTAATACTAAACCCATTGACCCAGCCTTATATTACCTTAGCTGTTGATAGGCCATTAAACCCCAACAAACAAACAAACAAACAAAACAAACAAAAACGTCTGTCCGTCTGTTAATTTTTTTTAAAGTTTCTGTAAGTCAAATAGGGGCCCAGTAGGTGGTTGGTGAATGAGAATGCGACTGCATACATTAACGGTGGGGGTTCTTCCTTAAAGGTACATGCCCACTCAGTAGGCACAAACTGTTCTTTATAGGAATTAAATAATAAGTGTATAATTGTGTCACTATTCCACCAGTTCTAAGAATTACGAGTGCCCACTATACAGACATAATCATTTAGTAATATTTATTTTACTGACAGTGACGCGCGGTGGTATCCGGCTATTTTCATATGCATATGAGGCATGGCATTTTTTAATTATTTATACTAATTAAATGCATCACCTGAAAAAATATTATTTTCAACAGATTATGAAGTAAGATCATTGCACATCAAAAATAAATACAGATAATAAATAGTAATGTCCGTTAACATTTAAAGGAAACACGGTTATTGCCCCTGATATCAGTGTGGAAATATAGATCTGAAATAAAATGTATAATAATGCCAATCAGTATGTGGGGTAATGGTGAATGAATGTTTATTTTGCCATAAAATGTCTCAGATGATATATAGAACATTTGTGCCGACTGAGAGGGCATGTACCTTTAAAGGAATCACGATATGCCTGGTTTGGCCCTCAGGTACGTACGTTTTCATCTTTGGCTCTTTTGTTACCCGAGAGTTGAATTGGGTTATAAAAGTAGTAAGATTATTACTGATCCTACTGCTTTTGAGAAGGGGTATTACTGTTGATAAGCCGTTAAACAGCAATAAACAAACAAAACTGACCCTACTGCTTTTGGGAAGGGGCCAAGTGATTCTGGTGTGGCGAGGACCTGGCTTCATATCAGGATTATTCCGATTTCAGGGCTGAATATATAGTTTTTTAGGGCCCGCTGATAATCGGGCCTATAGGTTTCGCCCTGTCCGTCCGTCCGTCCGTCCATCTGTCTGTCTGTCCGTCCGTCCGTTTATTTTCTTAAAGTTTTTGTAAGAGTTTCTCAAATCACCCATAATTTCTGTTTGCCTTCAGCTAATATCTTCATATTGCACACTTAGTAACGATACATCCTCCCTGTTAAATCACATGCTCCCACCTGCCACCCACTATTGCAAACAGAATTTAAAGAAAAAATCATTCATTATTGCTGGTGGGTGGTTGGTCGGGAGCACGCGACAGGTAATCCAATGAACGTTCATCTTTGCAGACTTAAAAGGGTTTGGCCCTCATGTACATATTTGGCCTTCTGATACTTGAGAGCTAAATCCCGTTATACCCCATTAAAAAGTAATGACATTAGTGCTGATCATATTACTTTTGGGGTTGGAGCTAAGTGAATCTGGTGTGGAATGTACCTGGCACCAGGGCAGGCTTTCTAATTTCGGGGCTGAATATATATTTTTAGCTCGACTATTCGAAGAATAAGTAGAGCTTATGTTGTCACCCCGGTGTCGGCTACATCAATAACCCCTGATCTATATTTGACCTTGACCTACATTTCCTCTTGAATTACTTAGTTAATTCTCTTTGGTTAAGGTTTTTAGTCAACCTTGTAGATGGAATACTCCTGGCCCTACACCAATCATACTTGGACAACTTTATCTCCTAGTGATGTACATCAACAACCCCTGACCTATATTTGACCTTGACCTACATTTAACCTTGAATTACCTAGTTAATTCCCCTTGGTTAAGGTTTTTAGTCAACCTTCCTTAAGGTTTTTAGTCAAGCTTGTACATGGAATACTATTGTGCATACAGACACCATACTTGGACAACCTTTTCTCATAGGGATGTACATCAATAACCCCTGATCTATATTTTACCTTCACCTACATTTCCTCTTCAATTACTTAGTTAATTCTCCTTGGTTAAGGTTTTTAGTCAAGCTTGTATATGGAATACTCCTGGCCCTACACCCACCATACTTGGACAACTTCATCTCCTAGGGATGTACATCAATAACCCTTGATCTATATTTGACCTTCACCTACATTTGACCTTGACCTACATTTCCTCTTGAATTACTTTGTTAATTCTCTTTCGTTAAGGTTTTTAGTCAAGCTTGTGGATGGAATACTCCTGGCCCTACACCAACCATACTTGGACAACTTTATCTCCTAGTGATGTACATCAATAACCCCTGACCTATATTTCACTTTGACCTACATTTAACCTTGAATTACTTAGTTAATTCCCCTTGGTTAAGGTTGTTAGTCAAGCTTTCTACATGGAATACTATTGTGCATACAGACACCATACTTGGACAACCTTTTCTCATAGCGATGTACATCAATAACCCCTGATCTATATTTGACCTTGACCTACATTTCCTCTTGAATTACTTAGGTAATTCCCCTTGGTTAAGGTTTGTAGTCAAGCTTGTATATGGAATACTACTGGCCCTACACCCACCATACTTGGACAACTTCATCTCCTAGTGATGTACATCAACAACCCCTGATATATATTTCACCTTGACCTATATTTCCTCTTCAATTACTTACTTAAGTCACCTTGGTTAAGGTTTTTAGTCAACCTTGGTTAAGGTTTTTACTCAAGCTTGTACATGGAATACTATTGTGCATACAGACACCATACTTGGATAACTTTTTCTCATAGGGATTAACATCAATAACCCCTGATATTTTACCTTCACCTACATTTAACCTTGAATTACTTGGTTATGTTTATAGTCAAGCTTGTATATGGAATACTCCTGGGCCTACATCAACCATACTTGGACAACTTCATCTCCTAGTTATGTACATCAATAATCCCTGACCTATATTTGACCTTGACCTACGTTTATCCTTGGATTACTTAGTTATTTCCCCTTGGTTAAGGTTTGTAGTCAAGCTTGTATATGGAATACTCCTGGGCCTACAGCAACCATACTTGGAAAACTTCATCTCCTAGTGATGTACATCAATAACCCCTGACCTATATCTGTCATTGACCTACATTTAACCTTGAATTACTTACTTAATTTCCCTTGGTTAAGGTTTTTAGTCAACCTTGGTTAAGGTTTTTAGTCAAGCTTGTACATGGAATACTATTGTGCATACATACACCATACTTGGACAACCTTTTCTCATAGGGATGTACATCAATAACCCCTGATATATATTTGACCTTGACCTAAATTTCCTCTTGAATTACTTAGTTAATTCTCCTTGGTTAAGGGTTTTAGTCAAGCTTGTATATGGAATACTCCTGGCCGTACACCCACCATACCTGAACAACTTCATCTCCTAGGGATGTACATCAATAACCCTTGATCTATATTTGACCTTCACCTACATTTGACCTTGACCTACATTTCCTCTTGAATTACTTAGTTAATTCTCTTTGGTTAAGGTTTTTAGTCAAGCTTGTAGATGGAATACTCCTGGCCCTACACCAACCATACTTTGACAACTGTATCTCCTAATGATGTACATCAACAACCCCTGACCTATATTTGACTTTGACCTACATTTAACCTTGAATTACTTAGTTAATTCCCCTTGGTTAAGGTTTTTAGTCAACCTTGGTTAAGTTTTTTTGTCAAGCTTTCTACATGGAATACTATTGTGCATACAGACACCATACTTGGACAAACTTTTCTCATAGCGATGTACATCAATAACCCCTGATCTATATTTGACCTTGACCTACATTTCCTCTAGAATTACTTACTTAACTCCCCTTGGTTAAGGTTTTTAGTCAAGCTTGTATATGGAATACTACTGGCCCTACACCCACCATACTTGGACAACTTCATCTCCAAGTGATGTACATCAACAACCCCTGATATATATTTCACCTTGACCTATATTTCCTCTTCAATTACTTACTTAAGTCACCTTGGTTAAGGTTTTTAGTCAACCTTGGTTAAGGTTTTTACTCAAGCTTGTACATGGAATACTATTGTGCATACAGACACCATACTTTTTCTCATATGGATGTACATCAATAACCCCTGACCTATGTTTTACCTTCACCTACATTTAACCTTGAATTACTTGGTTAATGTTTATAGTCAAGCTTGTATATGGAATACTCCTGGGCCTACATCAACCATACTTGGACAACTTCATCTCCTAGTGATGTACATCAATAATCCTTGATCTGTATTGGACCTTGACCTACTTTTATCCTTGGATTACTTAGTTATTTCCCCTTGGTTAAGGTTTTTAGTCAAGCTTGTATATGGAATACTCCTATGCCTACAGCAACCATACTTAGAAAACTTCATCTCCTAGTGATGTACATCAATAACCCCTGACCTATATCTGTCATTGACCTACATTTAACCTTGAATTACTTACTTAATTTCCCTTGGTTAAGTTTTTTAGTCAACCTTGGTTAAAGTTTTTATGCAGGCCGCAGCCACCTTGTTTGTCAAGCTATGTGTACATGGACAACCCTCGTAGTCGAGCTATGCTGTTCTCCTACAGCTCTTGTTCTGTAAATTTTCAGTTCTGATTTTGGGAATTTACCTCATTATGGACAGGTTAAATACGGGATAGTCCAACCAGCTGGCCCGGCCTTAAATGACCTTAGCTTTTGATAGGCTGTTAAACACCAATAATCAATCAATCATTATTTCAGAATGTTACATTCCTTTTTTCTATTCAATTGGTGAAATTGTTCCAATATCAACTTTTAATGAAAATTATTCGATAAGCATTTTTATGGGTGTATCTATTCTCACAGTCAAAACCAGGAAGTTTGATTTTTCGAAGCCGAGCTGTGTTCAGCTTCTACCAATAAAACTGCTTGATTCTTTAGCTCATTTGAGAATTGCTCAGGTTGTATACTCATGGCTTGAACTGTGATTGTTAAATGTGGCTGTGACTGAAGAAACGGGTATCGCTTTTGTGACCAATGTAGATCCAGATCAGCCTGTGCATCCGCACAATCTGATCAGGATCAGCACTGTTCGCCATTCCATCAATGAAACACCAATAATCAATCAATCATTATTTCTGAATTAGGAATCAGGAAGTTTGATTTGTCGAAGCCGAGCTGTGTTCAGCTTCTGCCAATAAAACTGCTTGATTTTTTAGCTTGTTTGATAATTACTCAGGTTGACATTTGAGAGGTTCAACCGTTGTATACTTGCATTGTGATCGGTAATTTGTGGCCGTGACTGAAGAAACGGGGCTTATCGGGATCAGTGTAGATCCAGATCAGCCTGTGCATCCGCACAGTCTGATCAGGATCAGCACTGTTCACCATTCCATCAATGAAACACAAATGGGCTTATCAAGGTCCTTACCTGTATAGCTAGTCCCTGTATAAGCTAGCCCACTAATGCAGGCCACGACATTTTCAAAATTGCCATGACATGCCAAACGCAGTTGCGATCAGTGTAGACATTGATCAGACTGTGGAACTGCTGGTCACATACTAAATAAGCCGTGGGTTGGTGATTCGGCGACCGTGGGGGAATTTCATTTTCATATTTGACTGAATATGGTTGAATCATATATCAAATCGAAGATATCGACGAGACAATCACTCTAGTGCAGTTTTCATCGAAATTGGATGATTTACATCATCCAAGATGGCCATCAAAAGGTCATCTTTTGAGATTTCAAACGTCTTCTTCACAAGAACCAGGCCAATGGTAGCCAAACTTCACTATTATCGTCCTTGGGTGAAGCCGTGTCAGATTTATTAAAATGGAGGTCATAGCTAATAAAATATGGCTGCCGTCTAAAAATAACAGTCTTTAAAAATCTTCTCGCGAACCGCCGGACGGATTTCAACGAAACTTGGCAGAAATGCTTTGATGTACAATGCTCTTTCAAAGTTGTTAAAATGGTGATTATGTCATCCAAGATGGCCACCGAATTGTCATAAGGTCATCATTTTTTGTCGAGCCCGCTTGAGGAAAGCGAGACATAGTGATCACAATGACGTCCGGGTGTCCGTGCGTCTGAATGTCCGTCCGTCCGAAATCTGTGTTAAAGTTTTTAAATACCTTATATCTCTGCAGTCCTAAGTCACATTGACTTGAAACTTCATATGCTTTATGCTTATTAGTCATCATCCATATATTCATGCTGTATCCCACTCATGCAGCCCCTATGCCCAAGGTCAAAGTCAAATGACTTAGAAGTTTGTGTTCCGAAATCTACGTTAAAGTTTTTCAATACCTTATATCTCTGCAGTCCCAAGTCACATTGACTTGAAACTTCATATGCTTATTAGTCATCATCCATATATTTATTCTGTGTCCCACTCATGCGGCCCCTCCATATATTCATTCTGTGTCCCACTCATGCGGCCCCTGTGCCCCTATGTGAAGCCCAAATGACTTGGAAGTTTGTGTTAAAGTTTCTGTCAAAATTTGCGTTAAAGTTTTCACATACCTACTATCTCTGTAACCGTAAGTCAGATTTGCTTGAAACTTTGTATGCTTATTGGGCATCAAACTTCAAATAAATACACTCTGAGACCATCAAATGCCTCGGCGGGCTCGACATGCGGGCCGCGGCCATCTGGTATTACATATAGCAAACAATGGACTTATTTTGATGTTTATTTAGAGACAACTGTATTTGCTCGATTTGTACGACATTGCACAGGTGAGCGAAATAGGGCCAACATGGCCCTCTTGTTTATTGTAAATATTCAGTTCTGATTTTGAGATTTTCCCCCCATTTGTACAGGTAACATATGGGATTTAGTACTAAACCCATTTACCCGGCTTTCAATGACCTTCGCCGTTAAACCCCAACAAACAAACAAAACTAAATAAGCCCCCTTTCCTTGTGACAGGTCACACATACTTGTGCATGACAATGCAATATCCATCCATATCAAGATCTCCACATGTTGACATAGTTTCGCGTTATGTCGACATGTCGTGATATTTACGTCGACATGTTGCGATAAATTATGTCAACATCTCTATAACAGATATATCCTACCATAAATACAATTGTACTTATATGCAATAAACTATAAATATAACAGATATATTGTACATGTTTGTGTCTACTTATTTATTACAATCCCGGCAGCTAGGGAGAATATGAAGGATAATTGAGAAAAGGGGTTCATCCTTGCTGGAGTCCTGATATCCTGGTTTGGCCCTCCGGTACATTTTGGGCATTTTTGTATGTGAGAGTTGAACCCTGTTGTACCCATTAGTAGAGTACATGTAGTAAGTTTAGTGCTAATCCTGTTTGTTTATGTACATGGAAAAAATTCAGTGTACATATAGTTGACACCCAGTCCGTCTGTTTGGGCAACAGAAGTCGGATTGGCTTGAAACTTTATATGCTTATTTTGTCCTCATCCATTATTAGCCCACCCATGTAGCCGTAAATATACGTTCGGGTTCATCCTTACTGGAATCCCGACTGGAGATCTGGTTCAGCCCTCGCGTACGTCGTTGGCATTCTTGTATGTGACATTGGAATCTGGTTATACCCCTTATGTGAGTACGATTATTCGTAAATCTATTTTAGGCTAAATATATTTTTTCTCGATGTAAATATTCCGTTCTGATTTTGGGATTTTCCCCCCAATGCAGCAAGTTAAAATGGGATCGAACCTGTTTGCCCGGCCTTACATGACCTTAAACACCAATAAAATTCCAAACACGTACGTGAGGACCAAACCAGGTCTCCAATCGGAATTCTGGTAAGGACGAACCCCCATCATTAAATTACCCATTGCATACTCCTACCTGCCACCCACTATTACACTAGTGTATTATGATTATGTGTCCAAGTTTTACGTTACAGTTTTTCAAATTGCTATATCTCTTAACTGCTTGGGATATCAACTTGAAACTTCATATACACATTGATCACCTTCTTGATATCAACTTGAAACTTCATATACACATTGATCACCATCCTTTTTTCCATTGGATTGTCATGTTGAAATTAGTGGTAACACATGATGTGTCAGCTATTTCGCATACATATTTTATTATATGTGTAGCAAGAGTGTAGAAGTCGGCCATCTTTGATCTTAAAATTATGATTAATTCAACTTTAAATTGTCACATACCATGTAACAATTAGTGAGGAAACCTGATACAATTTATATTTTGACCTTATCTGACTACAGAAACATTGTGTTTTTTTCATTTTTAGCTCGCCTGTTGGGGTGCATAAGAGCTTATGGCATACCCCTGGCGTCGTCGGCGTCGTCCACAAACTTAACGATGGGGTAAATGTCTTATAACTTCTGTTTCCTTTCATGGAACATCTTGTTATTTCTTACATGCATTCCTCAGATGACCCTCTATCATGCTGTAGCAAATCCATGACCCACCACCCAACCCTTACCCCAGGGTCAAGGTCACAAACTTAGCACATTCATAAACTTAACGTTGGGGTAAATTTCTTATAACATCCGTTTCCTTTCATGGAATGCCTTGATATTTCATACATGCGTTCCTCAGATGACCCTCTATCATGCTATAGCAAATCCATGACCCACCACCAAACCCTTACCCCAGGGTGAAGGTCACAAACTTAGCATGTTCATAAACTTAACGTTGGGGTAAATGTTGTGTAACGTCTGTTTATTTACAGGGAACGCCTTCATATTTCATACATGGATTCATCTGATGATACTCTATCGTGCTATAGCAAATCCATGACCCACCGCCCATCCCTTACCCCAAGGTCAAGGTCACAACTTAGCACATTCATAAACTTAACGTTGGGGTAAATGTCTTATAACATCTGTTTTCTTTCATGGAACGCCTTGATATTTCATTCATGCATTCCTCAGATGACCCTCTATCATGCTGTAGCAAATCCACGACTCGCCACCCAACCCTTACCCCAAGGTCAAGGTCACAAACTTAGCACATTCATAAACTTAACGTTGGGGTAAATGTTGTGTAACTTCTGTTTATTTACAGGGAATACCTACATATTTCATACATGCATTCATCTGATGATACTCTATCGTGCTATAGCAAAACCATGACCCACCTCCTACCCCTTTCCCCAAGGTCAATGTCACAAACTTAGCACATTCATAAACTTCACGTTGGGGTTTCCTTTCATTGAACACCTTGATATTTCATACATGCATTCCTCAGATGACACTCTATCGTGCTGTAGCAAATCCACAACCCACCACCAAACCCTTACCCCAAGGTCACAAATTTAGCATGTTCATAAATTTGACGTTGGGGTAAATGTTGTGTAACTTCTGTTTCTTTACAGGGAACGCTTTGATATTTCATACATGCATTCATCTGATGATCCTCTATTGTGCTACAGCAAATCAATGACCGCCCCCCCCCCCCCTTTCCCCAAGATCAACATCATAAACTTAACGTTGGAGTAAATGTCTTTTTATCACTTCTGTTTCTTTACAAGGAACGCATTAATATTTCATACATGCATTCAACTGTGATACTCTATCGTGCTATAGCAAATCCATGACCCACCCCCACCCCCAAGGTCACAACCATAGCACATTCATAAACTTAACAAAGGGGTAAATGTCTTTTAACATCTGTTTCCTTTCATGGAACGCCTTGATATTTCATACATGCATTCATCTGATGATACTCTATCGTGCTATAGCAAATTCATGACCCACCTCCCACCCCTTCCCCAGGGTCAAGGTCACAAACTTAGCACATTCATAAACTTAACGTTGGGGTACATGTCTTATAATATCTGTTTCCTTTCATGGAACGCATTGGTATTTCATACATGCATTCCTCAGATGACCTTCTATCGTGCTGTAGCAAATCCACAACCCACCACCAAACCCTTACCCCAAAGTCAAGGTCACAAATTTAGCATGTTCATAAACTTAACATTGGGGTAAATGTTGTGTAACTTCTGTTTCTTTACAGGGAACGCTTTGATATTTCATACATGCATTCATCTGATGATCCTCTATTGTGCTACAGCAAATCAATGACCCCCCCCCCACCCCTTTCCCCCAAGATCAACATCATAAACTTAACGTTGGAGTAAATGTTTTTTTATAACTTCTGTTTCTTTCCAAGGAACGCCTTAATATTTCATACATGCATTCATCTGATGATACTCTATCGTGCTATTGCAAATCCATGACCCACCCCCCACCCCTTTCCCCCAAGGTCAAGGTCACAAACTTAGCACATTCATAAACTTAACGTTGGGGTAAATGTCTTATAACATCTGTTTCCTTTCATGGAACGCCTTGATATTTCATACATGCATTCCTCAGATGACCCTCTATCATGCTGTAGCAAATCCACAACCAACCACCCAACCCTTACCCAAAGGTCAAGATCACAAACTTAGAATGTTCATAAACTTAACGTTGGGGTAAATGTTGTGTAACTTCTGTTTTGTTACAGGGAACGCTTTGATATTTCATACATGCATTCATCTGATGATCCTCTATTGTGCTACAGCAAATACATGACCCACCTCCAACCACCCCTTTTCCCAAGGTCAAGGTCACAAACTTAGCACATTCATACATGCATTCCTCATCACCAACTTAGTGCGTTCATAAAGTTAATGTTACAGGGAGCGCATTGATATTTCATACATGCATTCATCTTAATATGCAAACCCATGACCCACCTTGCACCACTGACCCCAATGTCAAGGTCCACCGCACGCCCCTTAACCCAAGGTCAAGTTATATAATATTTATGTTTTTTATGCCACTGAATGGTGAGGGGGGCATATAGCGTTAAGTTTTCGGGACGTACGTACATACATACGTACGTCCCGAAATCTTAACGCTCCGGTAAATGGCTTATAATTTCTGTTTCCTTGCTCGGATCTGCTTCATATGTCACACACGCATTGCTCCAATGGTCCTCTGCCACCCTGTGACAAATCCACAATCGTCCCGCCCTCGCTTGGCCCAGTGTCAATGTCACAGACTTGGTGCATTTGAAACCTTAACGCTCGTGTAATTGGCTTATAATCAAATATGCCTCGTTTTATTTGGCTGCCAGCGGGGGCATTCGTATGCCGATAGGCCACATTTCTAGTTTATGCAACTGTGCCAAGTTTGAGTGAACTGCCAACAGGCGAGCTTCGTTGTCTTCTGACAACTCTTGTTCCAATATGGCAGATCCTAGACCAAAATATATGCATTTAAATGAGAATGTACTCCCGAAAATCTCATTTTTAGTTCTTGTTTCTATATTTTATACTTTACAAAATTGCGTTGGTAGCAATTTTGAATGTGGGGTTCCAGAAAATGTAGCTCCAATTGTCCCAATTTTAAAATATGTTCTGTTAGTTTAATTAATAATACAAAGTAAAGGATAATATTAGTCACAAATTCCATGAAAATGGCTTGCTAATGGGAAATCTCTTCATACAACATACTGTTGTGGCGGCCATCTTGGTTTTACGAACAGAAACTTTGAGAAAAAATGGAATCAATATGTTTGTAAACAATTTCTCTATCAAAAAATATACTTATTATCATTATCACTATTATAATTGCTTAAATATCAAATAAGATATGACGTTTCTTAGGCAAATTGGCGGCCATATTGAATTTCAGATATGTTTTTGTTTCAATAATTCGGCATTTTCAGAATCCCTATTTATATATCTACCAAAATAGTTCATCAGTAGGATATCAAGGCTGTTATAAATCATATACGTGTCATATACGTGTCATATACGTGTCATATACATATACACCCATGTCGATTTTCAGTCAATATGACCTACCAGTAAATGACCTAAAAGAAATTACCCCTAAAGGTCTATAATAAAAAAAACGAGAGATTGTAACGTGTCCCCACCAGGACACAAACAAATCTTATGATGAGACAATTCTCATATGCTGCCAAAATAGAAAGAAAAGTATTTTGACAAAAAATGAGAATCGGCTCCTAAAACATGTGAATCGTACGGTGTCCTGTTAGGGCCGTGTTACAATATCGTGTTTATGTTTAAATAGATACACTCTAAGACCATCAAATGCCTCGGCGGGCTCGACATGTGAGCCGCGGTCATCTGGTAAAAAAATATTTTCTGCAATAATTAGTATAATGTGCATGGGCGTCACCAGCATTTTTGAAAAGGGGGTTTGACTTTCAGCGATGTAAATATTCCGTTCTGATTTTGGGATTTTCCTCCAATGCAGCAGGTTAATACGGGATTGAACCCATTGGCCCGGCCTTAAATGACCTTAGCTGTTGATAGGCCGTTAAACACCAATAAAATCAGCTGTGAAACAACCAAAATCTGTAAGGGGTCAGTTACAGATTTTGGTTGCTTCACAGTCTCGGAGAGATTTTGATTTCTAGAAGCCAAATGCTGCATTCGGGTATGTTTTTACAACAAATAGCTCCTGGGCAAAGTGTTCTGGGTCCATTTAAGCAGCATATTTCTGAAAATTAGCATAAATTGCAGAACGTTTACCGGTAGCGCCATTTGTTAGTAGGGCATTTGAATACTACGTCTGCTCATTCATGCACTGAAAATATCTATCGCAGACCTAATTTACATACAAAATCTTGCTGGCTCCAAAAATGAGGAGTTTGTACGACCCAAAATCTTGCTGGCTCCAAAAATGAGGAGTTCGTACGACCCCGTAGAACGAACCTCCACTGACGACGGCATTGGCGTGCATGTTGGTTGTACCCAGTCACATGTCTGTCATACTGTAATAACCCTAAATAGTAGGACACCATTTATTTGGGGGAAACACAAAAAATATATGGTTTCCCCACAACAGTGACTGCCAATATTTAGGGTTAGTATGGCAGTACTGGTTTAATCACAGGGGTTTCCCCAAAGCAAATTGTGTCCGAATATTTAGGGTTATTACGGTAATACTTGAATTGGCAGCCGTTGCTGGAAAATCTTTATTGGATGTGTTAACATTTAATGATATATACAGCTATAGTCGAACACAATTGATTTTATAACTATATGGTTAATCACTACGAAGAATATTCCAAAATGTAGGATTAGTATGGTGGTACTGGTTGATCACTATAAAAACAAATGGTGTCCGAATACTTGGGGTTATTACGTTAAGTGTTGTTGAACAGACGATAAACACAACTGACCCAATCAATTGATCAGTAAAAACTGATATATACCACATTGGCAGACTCGAATCTGTTTCACCCATTCATTTTAGTGATTATGACCTTGGTTCATGCAAAACTGTCCTGATCTGGAGCCAGTTGCCTGACTACACCGGATCATTGGGGCACATGTATGATTGAAGAATCCCAGTAAGATTAGTCCCCGCTTTAAGCATGTGTTCGTGCATCCGGCATTTGCATGAAAGTAACATACATCTCCACAACCCAAAATCTTTCATTTTCATTATATAGCCCACCCATGCGGACCCCGTGCCCAAATTATTTTGAAATTTGTATTAAACACTTTTTTTTGTAAAATCTGAGTTAAAGTTAAAATACCCAATATCTTCACAATCCCAAGTCCTATTGATTTGAACCATCACATACCTCATCATCATCCATATTTTCATTCTATAGCCCACCCATGCACAAAGTCAAATTACTCAAGAAATGTGCGTTAAAGTATTTTGTAAAATCTCTGTTAACGATTTTAAGTACCCAATAAGTAACCACATACTTAGATACACACTGGGACCATCAAATACCTCAGCGACAGTGAGACAGCTGGGACATCTAGTTAAACTTGTTGACTGATGTTATTAGAAACTCGGCGCAGCTTGGCAAAGCCCGGTTTCTTATGAAATCGGTAAACTCACTTAATAAATATTGTGTCTCACTTGTGTAAGCTCTATTTATTAATCATGGTTACTGACGTCACAAATACATGTATCATATTGAATAATCACTTGGATCCTTTAAAGGCACATGCCCACTCAGTAGGCACAACATGTTCTTTATATCAGAGACATCGTCCGAGACATTTTCTGACAAACTAAACATTCATCCACCATTACCCCACGTATTGATTGGCATTATTATACATTTTATATCAGACGTAAATTTCCACACTGATAGATGAAGGAAATAGAAGTTATAACATACATCTCTGATGTTAAGTTTAATGACGCACGCACGCACGGATGCAAGGACGGACGGACAACCTGACTCCGTTGCGAGAGGTATAATAAACGGTATTTATTCAAGAATCAAATATAATCAAGTTTTCCCGGTAATTAGCCGGTACCCATTTACAGCTGGGTGGACTGAAACAGTGTGGATAAAGTGTCTTGCTCAAGGACACAACGTATTGCCTCGGGGGAGGCTCAAACCCACGACCGTAGGATCAGCAGTCGTCCACAAGCTCCATATATGAATTTATATGTACTGAGAATGTTCATTGCCCACTTCTGAGTACATGGTAATAGTTCACACATAAATAAAAGTCGGAACAGTTGAAATTTTCTATCGATTTTAAATTATTATTATTATAAGTGTAAATACAGGTACAGGTAAGTGAAGCGCACAGTTCTCCATATAGCAGCATATTTGTGTACATTCATAGCGCTCGAAACTTGGACCATTATTAGATTTTTTTAAATATAAAATCTGAAAATAATAAGTGACTGCTTGTAAATCACTAAAAGAGAAATAATTTTTTTTATAAACACCTAGCAGTCAACTGCTGTGAAATCACGGGTTTGTGCATTGAGTCACGAAACGTAATTACGAGGGGTGTAACGATTCACCGAACATTATTCGATGCACAGCAATATTTTGCAGACGATGTGATTCACGATGCGCGACACTGATATTCGATTCGATACGGTTTTCAAAATGCATTGCTTTGGAATCCTAAATTACAATATAAATAGATGTTATTGTTGGGTACACTGTGCAAATACAAAAAATAATTATTGGGAAGAATATACACAAACCAGTCCAGTGGTCTGGAACCATTTTTGGCCACGCTATTGGGATCGTGATTCTGGCCGTTTGCATGGGTCTACTTTCGGAAGTGGCTCTCTGTTCATCGGGGGACGTCTCAATAGGCTCAATTTGCGTTCGCAATTAACAACAGTCAGGTGACATTTAAAGTCAGCGAGTGAACTGAAAGCAAGTTATTAATAGCAACGGCAATGCTCAACATTATGTGTAAAATAAAATAGTTGGCATGCCCAACTTTGCTTTTGAAGAGAACAAATTGCTGTTATTGAGACGCCCCCCGTATCGTGTACTACGCAGTCGCAATGCGACGTCGAAGGCCATTTCGTTTTCATATTGTGGTTTACGGGCGATTTTCGAAAAATTACTCTCTGGGTGAGTGAAACAAAATTCATGAAAACATTTTGCCGTTCATGCAGCATACACGTATGTAGGCCTACGCCCAGTCATAATTTTGAAAAGATTTCTCATAATACGTCTGCAATATACCTCGTAAAACGGTTTATTAGTCGGACATAAAGCACCTTTGCTTCATCAACCTATTTGTGTTTAGAGCAGGCTGTATTTTACAAACACCAGTAACTGATCAAGTTCTCAAAATTTGCAGATTGTACATCCAATAATCAACATCGAATATATTTCTAATAAGGAATTTCTGAGTATGCAAATTCACAAGTGGCTACTTGTCTCCCGCCAGTCAGTACTTTCAGTACTTTGATTGGGTTCGGGTTTATGAATTATATCGTATCGTATACAGACCGTTGACAATGTATTTTGTGAAGGAGGTACTAATATCGCGAGATGAATTGTATCGTGACCCAAGTATTGTATTGTAACGTGAGGTATGGGTATCGTTACGCCGCTAAAATGATAGCACAGTGGAATCTCTCTAAACAGGACACCATGGGAGGTCACCAGGGTGTCCAGTTTAGAGAGGCTCCACTGTAGATCAGGCATATGAACACGGTGTGTGGTTTTTGATCATGAACAGACATTATCAACGGAGACAGATGAAAATAAACACATGTAAATTAGGCTGACATAGCCTGTATGGATGTCCGGTTTAGAGATGTTCGACTGTACCTTAATTTATTTTCTTCCTCCTCTCGGTCCCTGTCTGGCAGAAAACTTGTGTCCACGTCCGGGTTTTTACCTGTAGCCGAATTCTCAAAAATGTCTAAGCGTACTCAAGTTATCTAGCTAAGTACACTTTCAGGGAGTAATCATTTATTTCCCCCGAAATGCATTATTTCATATAGAATTAACTAGTCGTTAGTAGACTATCATAATTTTGCACTTACTTGCAGCAAGAAATGTGGCCTGTCGGCACACGAATGCCCCTGATGGCAGATTGGAGAAACTGTGGCAAAGTTAATTAACCAAAGTGATAAGTATCCACAAGCACATTTATAAAGGTCAAAATGTCAAGGTCATATTGAGGGCAGTGTTGATGTGTGGCATTTGTCCACAAGTATGATGCATTGAAATATTAAAGTAATCCATCAAGGTATATAGAAGTTATAACAGAAATGAGAAGCTCCGGCGAACTTATTAATGTGTGAAAAAGTTCAAAGTTGTCCACATATGTCCACACGTATGCTGTGTTGAAATATTTAAGTAATCCTTCAAGAAATATAGAAGTTATGACATAATTGAGAAACTTCGGCGAACTTCTTAATGTGGGAAAAAGTTCAAAGTTGACAAGGTCAAAAGGTCAAGGTCATATTAAGGGCAGCATGGATGTGTGGCATTTGTCCACAGGTATACTGTGTTGAAATATTTAAGTAATCCTTCAAGGGATATAGACGTAATAACAGAATTTCGAAACTCCGGCAAACTTCTTAATGTGCCACACACACGGACGGACGGACGGACCGGACGGACGGACGGACAGACACACGGACATACAGTCTGAACACTATATGCCTCCGGCTCTACGGAGACCATGGGCATAAAAAATGCAAATCCTGATGACACGGCTGTGCATCATCTATTCTGTTCCCGGCCTCTATTCTGTTCCCGGCATCTATTATGTTCCTCAACTGTGCTACGCGGCCTCTATTGTGTTCCCCACTGGCATTTATGTTGGTCCTCACACGGGCATCTATTTCGTTCCCGGACTACACTTGGTTTCGATTTAACGTATTTAAATAACAGTTTATATTTATTAGTATGTATCGGAATAAATATTAAAACAATTAACAATACAAATATTTAAACTAAAAATGTAAAAAAATAATTTTTAAAAACGATATTTATAACAAGCAATTACACACCTTTTCGCGGTTTATTTTCCGCGGAATTGAAAATAATCGTACACAAGTCAACAGACGCGCGATTTCTGTGCGCCTTGCAACAGATATATTTCCAGCGAAGAAACAGAAGACAAACGATGTTTAATCAGAAGCAATTATTTGTGATAGCATTACTATGCGTTATGACAATCACAGTTTATTCTGGAGGAACTGTAAGTATCCGAGAAGTGGGGACAGTGTATCCGAGAAGTAATTGATAACATATTTTGAGCATTTGTAAATGTGTTGTGGTTTCATGCTAAGGCCCCGCCTCCGTTACACTGGCCGGGCTGTGTGGAGGCCATTAGCCAGACCCCGTGCTATTTATAAACAATAGTGTGGTAATTGTAGCTACATGTATATGCTATATTTTATTTTGTGTATCTGAAACAAAACTTGATCAGTTTGATGTTATTTCCATTCCTAATTACACATTCTTCTCCAAACCCAGGAAACAAAAATATGCCCGAAAATCCGGGGGGAAAGGTATATTTGTTAAGAATAATTTACTTGGTCACGTCACAAATTTAAACACTGACTGTGAATATGTGTCTTGGCTAAAAGTGTGTAAATCCTACACAAACATTGATGATATTATCATAGGAGTATTATATATCCCGCCAAGCCAGTCTCCATTTTATAATGACGATCAGATGATGCAATTAGAATTGGAAATAACAAACATGTGTAGTTCTCATAGTCACGTGATGCTTACAGGCGATGCAAATGGCAGAACAGCCGAGTTAGCTGACTATACAGTATCAGACAATTTCCTGTCCAACTATTTCAGCTATGATGATGATACTATAAACTTTTTCGATTGTGTGTCAAATTTAGATGATAATCTCACACTTAAAGACAGAAAGTCTTGTGATAAAAAGAAAAACACTTCTGGATATAGGCTGATTGCGAGTGTAATTACGCTGCCGTTAGAATAGTGTTGTGCCAATTTTGGCAGTATACCAAGGAGAAATGTGGTAGGCGGCTATACGAATACTTATCGAACAATGACACTGAAACATTGATTATACACGTGTTAGGAGGAAAACACGACATGATTATGAACTTTATGGTGGAAGACGAATATTTTCTGTTCTTAACAGAATGTGCACGCACACTGTGGCCCATGTGCGACAATGTTTATTGGGTTGAGAATGTCTTCAGCTGCATTTCCATCGCACAGTTGCTTTGAAAATGAAGCTATTGATATGAAATTTGATAATTGTTTATTCATGTATTGTTGTTTAATTCAAATTATGTACTCTCCTAGCATTGGAGGAAATAAAGTTATACATACATACATCAGCAAAGACAAAGGTATAGGTAAACTTACATTCAGACATCAATCTCTAATCGACTACACAATAGCCACCCATCAGTGTATGAAGTTGGCTAATTACTTTGAAGTTTTAGATACAGATACCTTGCTCTCAGATGGACATTCACTTTTAAGAATGAGCCTAACTTTAAAGCAACAGCCTACTTGCGGCCCCGATAAAGCACATACATCTAACGCAAATGAAATTAAGTCAAAGTGTAAGTGGAACGAAGACAAATTATTAGACAAATGTTAGTCAAGCCGATATGTCCGAACTGCATGCAGAATTAGCAGACTGTAACATAAATCCTTTTAAACATAAATTAAACCATATAACACAAACAATATCATCAATATCATCAATTTTTGATGAATCCGCGAAACGCACATTCTCATGTCCGCATAACCATGTCAATAATAAACGTAATAGTACAGACAAGCCGTGGTTTGGGCACCAATGCAGAAATGCAAGAATAATATATAACCAGGCTAAAAAGAAGTTTCATATTAGCAAACAGGAAGTGGATAAAACTAACCTACTCGTGCTTAGCAAAAACTATAAAATGGTTATGAATAAACATATACGCAAATATAAACACGTATCGCAACAAAAACTGAGAAACTTACAGAAATGTAAACCGAAGGAATATTGGAAATTCCTAAATAAATTCAAAACAAAAGGTCCAAATAAAGCCCCACCGCTCGACGAGTTGTACAACTATTTTAGAGAGGTTAACGCATCTCAGCATAATGACAGCGATGAGGATGATCCGCTAGTAAATTTTGACGTTAGTGAGGATGACGAAATACTAAATTGTCCAATAACTGAGCGTGAAATAGTAGATGTAATCAAAACACTAAAAGACGCGAAAGCCTGTGGTACTGACAACATTTTAAACGAATACATTAAAACCACACAAACTATTTTGCTACCCGTATATGTATCACTTTTTAATATCGTGCTTTCAACAGGTATACTGCCAGAGTCATGGCTAATCGGGACAATTAAACCTATTTTCAAAAACAAAGGTGACGTTGAAAATCCTGCAAATTACAGGCCAATCACAATCCTTAGTTGTCTGGGTAAATTGTTTACTGCGCTACTAAACAAACGTTTAACGAAATTTGTCGATTATAACGAATATTTGTCAAATAATCAAGCTGGTTTTAGGAAAGGATACTCTACAACTGACCATATTTTTGTGTTACATTTATTAATAGAACTAATGAGGAAACAGAAAAAGAAGTTATTCTGTTCATTTATTGATTTTTCCCAAGCCTTCGATTCTGTCTGGAGGATAGGACTATGGCGAAAATTGCTGAGTACCAACGTAAATGGTTTATTTTTCAGAGTTATATATAATATGTACGACGGTATTAAATCGTGTGTTTCAAACAATAACGAAACTTCCCAATTATTTACAAGCTTTTGTGGAGTCAGACAGGGAGAAAACTTGTCACCAATATTGTTTTCACTATTTTTGAATGACCTTGAAATGTCACTATCGGCCAATAATAATGACGGTATCAAAATTCACCACCGAACGATAGATTCATTCATTTTCATAAAAAATAATAGTTCTGTTGTACGCAGACGATACCATAATTATTGCCGAAGACGAAAACAGTTTTCAAAGGTGTCTAAACGATTTCCAGCTATATTGCAATGAATGGAAGCTAAAGATAAATATAAGCAAGACTAAAGTCATAGTATTTGGTACTAACAATAATAAAAAATAAAAAATTTGTATCGGTAATGAAATAATAGAGATAGTTAATGAGTACAAATACCTTGGTGTATACTTTTCAAGGAGCGGAAGTTTTCTTAATGCCCGAAAACATATAGCACAACAAGCAAAAAAGGCAACATTTTTACTATATACACGTATTAACAACTTGGATCTACCAATTGATCTCCAACTAAAATTATTCGACCATACAATTCTACCAATTCTGACATACGGGTGTGAAGTTTGGGGCTACGAAAATCTAGATATCCTGGAGCGAATACATACCGAATTTTTAAGACGAATAACAAAAAGTCGTAAATCCACACCGTTATACATGTTATATGCCGAGCTCGGTAGACATCCAATATCGATTACTATTAAAACCAGGATGTTAGGTTTTTCGAATAGAATAGTAAATGGCAACCAGACTAAATTATCATATCTGATGTTAGAATATATTTCGAACCCTGAAAACACTAATTTTAAATGGTTACAGTTTATAAAACATATAGTAAATGAAACGGGGAATAATCTAGACTATAATATGCAGGAACTAAGTAAAAATAAAATTAAACATACTCTAATGGATCAATTTATCCAAAACTGGCATTCACGTGTCTCGGAATCAAACAAAGTAAGATGTATAATTTATTCAAAGATAACACAAATATAGAAGGATACTTCACATGTTTACCACAATCATTGTACTATAATCTTGTAAGATTTAGAACAGGTAATCGTAAACTCCCACTCGAGACAGGTAGATGGTTAGGGATACCCCATTCTGAACGTAAGTGTACCATATGTAATAAAAATGATTTGGGTGACGAATTTCATTAATGCTAGTCTGTCCACATTTCTCGGATAAACGAAAATTGTATCTCAAACGTTACTATTATCGGCATCCAAATGTTATAAAATTCAAAGAACTTCTCAATTGCAAGTCAGAAATACAGTTACGACGGTTGAGCATCTTTATTGCTGAGATTATGCGTTTTTTCCAATAACTATTGACTTAAATGTACCTCCTAGATTATAAAGTAATTCACATGTTCATAATTTTGTTATTTATGACTTTTGTATTATAGTTCAATAGTAATCATACATCACAGAGTCATTCACAAGTGGTGCAGATCTGTTGGGATGGCTTACTTTGAGCAATCTCATCCTGGGGCTACACTAATTGTAGATATTATACTACTGACAATTATGAGTAAACACAATATACTGTTGTTCAGTCACATACTAGTAAATCAAGATGTACATTGTTCACACCTATCAACATGCATGAAGGATTGATATGATATTTGCATGGTAAATAACGACACGATATGCATGCTAGTGGAGGGTGAAGGCCGCATACACAAATATATGAGTTGTCGTTGTGCGTGCGGTCCGCATTCAACCAATACAGGCACACCCATACTACGATGTCTAACTTACGAGAAACTGTATAATAACTTATGTATTAAGTGGCATACATACTCTCACCAACTTTCGATTTTCGCTCTCTGATGAGAGTGTGTCCCACTACAATTCACCGTGTATTCATCCTGACATGCCCTGTCTCGTCCCATATTCCTGGAGATTGAGACACACAGGGATGTGCGGGTCTTTTTTGCAATCGAATATACTTGCAACCGTTTTATATATGCTTGTATATTTAATTGTAAAATGTTTGATTTCGTAGCATTAAATTTTACCAAATCTAACTCCTATAAACTCGTAGATGAGTTTCTAAGAATTTGGAATTATTGTCCAACTAATGTTTAAACAAATTGTTCTGATCGGATCCATGCATACTGACCACGTTCCTTTACATATAATGCTTGATGAATTTCTCCCAGTCAATACTCGCTACTGATAAATACCATCAAGCCGAATCATTGCAAAATATATAGATGTTGACTATTTAACTAAATTTGCCTGCAAACAAGTTCGCTGATAAATTAGACCGAGTACAGTACTTCCACATAACTCTCGCCATGCTGTTGTTATTGTTCATAATAAATTATGCTTGTACATGTATGCACTCATATACCACTAAGTGGTCTGAGATCATTGCCAAATAAAGGATATGTTCTGTTCTGTTCTGTTCTGTAATGACTGTACGCGTGTCGGGATGCCGAGGCAACACGGGTGTAATATGACACATACTAAAGGCGACTGTCTAATTGGAATTAAATACATGTACAGTTGAACACGTGCTAAAGGCCACCCCCGAAAAGTAATAACCTATCTATAACAGTCACGTTTTGTGTTTTACACATAAATGAAATTGTGAAAACAAAGGCCATATGTTTCTCTTCCCATAGCTGGCATTTATTCACAGGTTTGACTGTATATCTTGCATTACTATGTATTGAAATAAAAAACAACTACTATAAACTGGAAATGTTTAGCTATCCGATTATTTGTGTAGGCCCGCCGTTTTTACACCCACCCATACCTACACCACCGCCCTTGGACGGGGAGACACTGCTATAAGCACAGTTCATACTATCGGTAGTCCCGCGGACTTTTATTTATATGCAAAATATGTTATTCTTTCCCGAAGGTCTCCTGTTGCAATGTTACGTTTGAATTGTCTAGCCACTTCGTCAAAACATAATTACTTGACACTTGTAACGTAGTTTTGTTAAGAAAAATGTAAATAAAATGCCGTTGTACAAGTTCAATATCCATGTTCCGATTTAACATATGCAGAAAATGTCAA
The DNA here is from genome assembly GCA_029237695.1 of Conchocele bisecta. NCBI lineage: Eukaryota > Metazoa > Mollusca > Bivalvia > Lucinida > Thyasiridae > Conchocele > Conchocele bisecta. The sequence continues at coordinate 83,132,770 of CM055269.1, forward strand.
TACAAACCAGATGCAGAAAATCTCAAGCAAAACTTGTAATCCGATCGAAAGTTATGCAAGTTTCCATAATTGTACATTTTATGCAAATTTATGCATTTTTTCCAACAACATTTTGAAAATCACAATAAAAAAGTTTTAAAAATATCTTTCTACATTTTTCATTTTATGTCATCATAAAATTATCAAGTTCATGTAATAAAATAATGAGAAAAAAATCACTTAGACTTAATATAAATAAATATAACAAATAATTGTTCATTGATGATGTCATAGCTGAAGGCGCATATTTCAGCTAATTAACATTTTCAAAACTTTGTTATTTTAACATGCGGTTTTCAGCATTTATTTCATATTATCAAGCCCCGTGCAGGTACCGGGGCGGGATCAACTGATCCTGAGAATAGTGCTGCAGTAGCCATTACTTGTCGTAAAAGGCGACTAAACTGGCTTAACGATTGGGTTCATACTTTCCGGAACCCACTATACCGGATTTGGCCCTTATGTACATTTTTGGCTTTCTTGTATGTGAGAGTTGAGTCAGGCTATGCCCCATATATAAAAGTAAGATTAGCGCTAATCCTATTACTTTCAGGGGATGGGATAAATGATGCTGGTGTGGCGAGGGCCTGGCATTAGAGATCAGGTTGTTCTAATTTCAGGACTGAATATATATTTTGATTGTAAATATTGAGTTCTGAAGTTGGGATTTACCCCCCTCGGACAGGTGGATACGGGACACGACCCCGTTGACCCGTCTGCGTGTAGACTCCCTGAGGCTTGTACCTCTATGTCAGAAAAGCGGACGTTAAACCCTATTCACTCACTCACTCATATTATCAAATTGTATTATTTACAAAGTAAAATAAAAGTTGTTTAATTGACACTTAATGAATATTTTAAAAGTTCAGACAGTGTACAATCAGATTACAAATAACGCAACCCGCGCACAAAATTGGACATTTAAAACGATAAATGTAATATTTTATACATATTTTATACTCCTGAATGCGGCCCTGAATATGGCATTAACCTGTCTACATTCACAACTGTCCCCACGGTCTCCAGAGTCTCTACTGCCCCAGCAGTCCCCGCTGACTCCACAGTCTCCACTGCCCCAACAGTCCCCACTGACTCCACAGTCTCCACTGCCCCCACAATCTCCACTGTTCCCACTGGCCCCAAAGACTCCACAGCCCCCACAGTATCCACTATTTCCACTGTCGCCACTGTCCCCACTCTCTCAACAGTTTCCATTGACCCTACAGTCTCCACCGTCTCCACAGCAGTCTCCACAGTATCTACTGTCTTCACTGACCCCACTGCCTCCACAGTACCTGCTGTCCCCACTATCACCCACTGTCTCCACTATCCCCACTGTCTACACTGTCTACACAGTCCCCACTGTCTACACTGTCTCCACTGTCTACACTGTCCCCACTGTCCCCACTGTCTACACTGTCTACACTGTCCCCACTGTATACACTGTCTCCACTGTCCCCACTGTCCCCACTGTCTACACTGTCTCCACTGTCCCCACTGTCTACACTGTCTACACTGTCTACACTGTCTCCACTGTCCCCACTGTCTACACTGTCTCCAATATCCCCACTGCCTACACTATCTACACAGTCCCCACTGTCTACACTGTATCCACTGTCCCCACTGTCTACACTGTCTCCACTGTCCCCACTGTCTACACTGTCTACACTGTCCCCACTGTCCCCACTGTCCCCACTGTCTACATTGTCCCCACACTGTCCCCACTGTCTGCACTGTATGTACTGTCTACACTGTCTACACTGTCTACACTGTCTACACTGTCTACACTGTCTACACTGTCTACACACACTGTCTACACTGTCTACTCTGTATACACTGTCCCCACTGTCTACACTGTATCCGCTGTCCCCAATGTCTACACTGTCACCACTGTCTCCACTGTCTCTACTGTCTCCACTGTCTCCACTGTCTACACTGTCTACACTGTCCCCACTGTCCCCACTGTCTGCACTGTCTGCACTGTATACACTGTCTACACTGTCTACACTGTATACACTGTCCCCACTGTCTACACTGTCTCCACTGTCCCCACTGTCTACACTGTCTCCACTGTCCCCACTGTCTACACTGTATGCACTGTCTACACTGTCTACACTGTCTACACTGTATACACTGTATACACTGTCCCCACTGTCTGCACTGTATCCACTGTCCCCAATATCTACACTGTCTCCACTGTCTCCACTGTCTACACTGTCTACACTGTCTACACTGTCTCCGCTGTCCCCACTGTGTACAGTATCTACAATGTCTACACTGTCACCACTGTCTACACTGTAACCACTGTCTACACTGTCTACACTGTTTCCACTGTCTACACTGTCTCCACTGTCTGCACTGTCCCCACTGTCTACAGTGTCCCCACTGTCTACACTATCCACACCAGTGTATTCTACCGACTGTGTTCCATGTACACTGTATATCTGTATGTTCCAATGCTCAGTCACTCTAATATCGCTACTATGTTACCCTTTGTTTTAGATGGATTGGAGGAAGGGAAAACGTACCCGGACACCTGCCCCGCTGCCGGACGAGGTATACGAAGTCATGCTCAAAGTATTGAAAGGGGACATGCAATTCAAGGACATTCCCAAATCACAACGTACGGTATACCAACGGACAGCCTACCGACGCATGCAAAGTGGAAATTACGGCCTTCAGGTGGTACATAATCCAATCTCTGGGAAAAGAGAACCAATGATTGTACACCAGCCAACAGGGAAAATAATTCTACGAAAGTCCCAAGTTCCTCTGGTGGTTCATACATTGTCTAACCAAACCAGAGGAGATGGCGCCAAGAAACTTTGCAGACGACTCATACATATCTATTCCGGATTGGGCCAACAACACATCCGTGTTTTCTCCTGATTCTACTATGCGACCACTGTATTTTTTTAAATTAATAAAAGTCACACAAATATATTTTATATACAGCTACGGGACAAATAAAAGTTCACAATATGCAATTTTGCTCTAAAAAAGGGAATAACTGTCAGCAAGTCAGTTATTATTTCTGTAAATCGATCATAGTAATATAAAAATGTATGTGTAATATTATAAGATCACGATTTAAGTATTATCTAAAACATAGGTAGCACATTTGTCTACTATTTCCGCTTGCATTGCTTAGGAAAACCACAAATACACTAAATATAGAATACCATGCAATTTTATGTGGCTGCCATGGTTACTACCAATGATGTGTCACAGACATGTTTTCACTCATGTATGCATGATACATATATCCGACCAAATCTGGAAAAAAAATGAATTTGTATGGTGCTTTGTTTCCTTAAGCTTAATCATTGTCAATACAGACATAAGTATATTTTTTCCATTGGAAAATAGTGCAGCTTTTAACACACAATCGCTTTTGTTGCTAAGCAGCACACACACATGCACGTGTCTCCGGTAACTGGAATTAATGCTCATTTGAGAATTATTGTGTAATGTGTATCATGGTAGTATCCATTTTCAGCGATATCCATGTTTTATCTTGTTGAACGCAACTGGATAGGAAATGTATGTACCTATACGGGTAAAAATAGAAACAACCCAGCGGTTCTAGTATCTTAATATATCTTCAATTAAAGAACGTGAATGTATGGTGTGATACATATCATCGAACCGGTATGTCACTTCTATGGTGTGATACATATCATCGAAATGTCTCCACTGTCTCCACTGTCTCCACTGTCTACACTGTCTCCACTGTCTCCACTGTCTCCACTGTCTCCACTGTCTACACTGTCTCCACTGTCTCCACTGTCTTTACTGTCTTCACTGTCTCCATTTGGCTCCACTGTCTACACTGTCCCCCACTGTCCCCATTGTCTACACTTGTCCCCCACTGTCTCCACTGTCTACCACTGTTCCACCTGTATAACCACTGTCTTCACTGTATTATACACTGTATACACTGTCTACCACTGTACTGTCACTGTCTCCCCACTGTCTAACACTGTCTCCACGTCTCCATCTGCTCCACGTCTCACTGTCTACAACTGTCCTCCACTGTCTCCACTGTCTTTACTGTCTTCACTGTCTCCATGTCTCCACTGTCTACACTGTCCCCACTGTCCCCCATTGCTACACGTCCCCACTGCCCACTGTCTACACTGTCTCCACTGTAGTACACTCTCTACACAAGTATACCACTGTACACTGTCTACACTGTAATCACTGTAATTCACTGTCTACACTGTCTCCACTGTCCCCACTTGTCTACAATGTGCCACTGACTACCACTGTCTCCCCACTGTCTACACTGTCTACACGTCCCCACTGTCTACACGTCCCCATCAGTCCTACATGTCTCCATGTCTCACTATCCACCACTGTCTACAACTACCACTGTAATATTATCTGCACTGTCTACACAGTCTACACTGTCCCCACTGTCTACAATGTCTCCACTGTCTCCACTGTCTCCACTGTCTACACTGTCCCCACTGTCCCCACTGTCCCCACTGTCTACACTGTCCCCACTGTCTACATTGTCTCCACTGTCTACACTGTATCCACTGTCTCCACTGTCTACACTGTCTCCGTTGTCTCCACTGTCTACACTGTCCCCACTGTCCCCATTGTCTACACTGTCCCCACTGTCTCCACTGTATACACTGTCTCCACTGTCTACCCTGTCTACACTGTATAAACTGTCTACACTGTATTCACTGACTACACTGTCTCCACTGTCCCCACTGTCTACAATGTCTCCACTGTCTCCACTGTCTACACTGTCCCCACTGTCTCCACTGTATACACTGTCTCCACTGTCTACCCTGTCTACACTGTATAAACTGTCTACACTGTCTACACTGTATTCACTGTCTACACTGTCTCCACTGTCCCCACTGTCTACAATGTCTCCACTGTCTCCACTGTCTACACTGTCCCCACTGTCCACACTGTCTACACTGTCCCCACTGTCTACATTGTTTCCACTGTCTCCACTGTCTCCACTGTCTCCACTGTCACCACTGTCTACACTACCTCAATTGCATACATTACCTGCACTGTCTACACTGTCTCCACTGTCCCCACTGTCCCCACTGTCTACAATGTCTCCACTGTATCCACTGTCCCCACTGTCCCCACTGTCCCCACTGTCTACGATGTCTCCACTGTCCCCAATGTCCCCACTGTCCCCACTGTCTATACTGTCTATACTGTCTATACTGTCTCCACAGTCTACATTGTCTCCACTGTCACCACTGTCTACACTACCTCCACTATCCGCACTGTCTACAATGTCTCCACTGTCTCCACTGTCCCCACTGTCCCCACTGTCTACAATGTCTCCACTGTCCCCAATGTCCCCACTGTCCCCACTGTCTATACTGTATATACTGTCTCCACAGTCTACATTGTCTCCACTGTCACCATTGTCTACACTACCTCCACTGTATACATTATCTGCACTGTATACATTATCTGCACTGTAAACACTGTTCCCACTGTCTCCACTGTCTCCACTGTCCCCACTGTCCCCAGTGTCTACACTGTCCCCATTGTCTACACTGTCTCCACTGTCCCCATTGTCTACACTGTCTCCACTGTCTCCACTGTCTCCACTGTCTACACTGTCTCCACTGTCTCCACTGTCTACACTGTCTACACTGTCTCCATTGTCTCCACTGTCTACACTGTCTACACTGTCTCCACTGTCCCCATTGTCTACACTGTATACACTGTCTACACTGTCTCCACTGTCTCCACTGTCTCCACTGTATACACTGTCTCCACTGTCTACACTGTGTCCACTGTCTGCACTGTCTCAACTGTCTCCACTGTCTACATTGCCTCCATTGTCTCCACTGTCTACACTGTATACATTGTCTACATTGTCCCCATTGTCTACACTGTCCCCATTGTCCCCATTGTCTACAATGTCCCCATTGTCTACACTGTCTCCACTGTCTCCACTGTCTCCACTGTCTACACTGTCTCCACTGTCTACACTGTCTACACTGTCTACACTGTACACTGTCTCCATTGTCTCCACTGTCTACACTGTCTCCACTGTCTCCACTGTATCCACTGTCTCCCTATCTATACTGTCTCCACTGTCTCCACTGTCTCCACTGTCTCCACTGTCTCCCTATCTATACTGTCTCCACTGTCTCCACTGTCTCCACTGTCTCCACTGTCTCCACTGTCTACACTGTCTACACTGTCTACACTGTCCCCATTGTCTACACTGTCTCCACTGTCCCCATTGTCTACACTGTCTCCACTGTCTACACTGTATACACTGTCTCCACTGTCTCCACTGTCTCCACTGTCTCCACTGTCTACACTGTCCCCACTGTCCCCACTGTCTACACCGTCCTCACTGTCTACACTATCCACACCACATTTGACACACCAGTGTATTCTACCGACTGTGTTCCATGTACACTGTATGTCTGTATGTTCCAATGCTCAGTCACTCTAATATCGCTACTATGTTACCCTTTGTTTTAGATGGATTGGAGGAAGGGAAAACATACCCGGACACCTGCCCGCTGCCGGACGAGGTATACGAAGTCATGCTCAAAGTATTGAAAGGGGACATGCAATTCAAGGACATTCCCAAATCACAACGTACGGTATACCAACGGACAGCCTACCGACGCATGCAAAGTGGAAATTACGGCCTTCAAGTGGTACATAATCCAATCTCTGGGAAAAGAGAACCAATGATTGTACACCAGCCAACAGGGAAAATAATTCTACGAAAGTCCCAAGTTCCTCTGGTGGTTCATAAATTGTCTAACCAAACCAGAGGAGAAGGGAATGTGTTGAATATCTGCGAGACAATCCACGATCATGCAATGGAACTCATTTGTCTGATTTTATTATTGGCAATAACTTAGATGAATATTTAAGGAATGTGGACAATGGCGCATGGGGGGGACAATTTAATGTTGTTTGCGGCATCCCATGCATATGGTGTAGGAATAATAGTGGTATCAAGTTTAGGCGACAATGCAACGAAATTCATACACAGCACCGTCGAACAACAAACTCGTGATGTAACAGCGAGAGATATGGTAATCATTGGACACCTTGCAGAGAGTCACTACATTTCACTCGAACCATTACACTCAAATGAAGCTACAGAAAACTACACATGCACATCGACTATGGATGACGAGCTGTCCTCAGTGTCAATTGATGATTAGACGAAGGTGAAATAACCAACCGGCTTATTAAAGAGAATACCGTAGATGATATCGATACAGTTAGAAAATTTACTGATCCAAAGAGAAGGGGTGAGATTCCCGTCTGTATCAATAATGCCCGCGTTATTCTCTTCATTAAGCACATGCTCGAACAAGGAAGGCAGTACACCCGCTTCATGTCAAATAATGGAGAGTTTGTGTGTATTCCAAAAGATGATATGAAGCTGTTTGACAACAGACATGGTTATATGACTTCGGATGTCGCACATCGATTAAATGATAACCCCTTCCAATTCTGGTTCAATAATATTTGTCCCAATGAGCGATTATGTAACGTTAGTATTCAAGATAGCGGCATTGCATGACTTCCAGTTGATCTAGGAGATGATTACGATACATGGTACCATGGAACGAGTCTTAGACTTGCCATGGTACATGGCATTAACCAACAATGAGTTTAATGGAAGTCATCACCACTGGGACATGTTGATCACCATCGCGAACACTCTTACCGATCAACACGCTTGGTTAATTATCAAACAAGTATGTTGTATCATTCATTATTACACGCTCTTCATTATTATTGTCACAGTCCACATGAACATTGTGAATTAATGAATCATACGTCCAACTGTAGAATGGGTGTAACATATTTTACAGTTCTATTTCCATGACACGTTTTGCAATGCCTGAAACTGCGAGTGATTTCGCCGGTGTAGATCGCAGTTTGTAAAAACAACCGACATTGTGATTTCGCAACATGTGTAGACCGAAAGCTGTTCTGTGTCACAGGTTAAAGGCCAGGTTTGGTCTGATCGTCACCCAAGTACATTGTTTGGGTGCCAATATAGACAGTGTAAGGTGCGTCATGGAAATAGACTTTTACAAGAATACTAATTACGCATCCGTGGTTTACAGTGTTGATATATTTTTCTTCATGACATGTAATGTACATATTGATAGATTAGTCTTAGCATGCTGATTGGTCTTCTTCGGGTATATTGCTCTCTATTGTATGTACCCCGCAAACTATTTTAGAGGTACATGACAGTCGCCAACCTGTTCCTCTGTTCGTCTGTCTGTCTGATAATTGTGCTAAAGTGTTAGCCTGCATATTATATATATTACCATATGTCGGATTGGCCTGCAACTTCACATACTTATGTGTCATCATCTATATTTACATTCTATAGACCACCCTATGGTCAAGGTCAAAGTCAACTTACTTATACATTAGTTTTTACGTGTACATTGTCTATCAGTGTTTTCTAGAAGGTTTGGAGTTATCATAAGTTATAGTAATACAAAAACAGATAATTTGATATGTGACCAATTTGCAATGAATGTCATAGATCGTAACGACCATTTCATTGTAACACTGTACTATAACTTAGGAAGACTAAACACACATACCATGCCGTAATATCCGCAATGTTTAACGTCCGTACACCCTGGCCGAGCGTGGCTGGCTACGGTAGGTGTGTCCGTGTTTTCTCCTGATTCTACTATGCGACCACTGTATTTTTTTAAATTAATAAAAGTCACACAAATATATTTTATATACAGCTACGGGACAAATAAAAGTTCACAATATGCAATTTTACTCTAAAAAAGGGAATAACTGTCAGCAAGTCAGTTATTATTTCTGTAAATCGATCATAGTAATATAAAAATGTATATGTGATATTATAAGATCCCGATTTAAATATTATCTAAAACATAGGTAGCACATTTGTCTACTATTTCCGCTTGCATTGCTTAGAAAAACCACAAATACACTAAATATAGAATACCATGCAATTTTATGTGGCTGCCATGGTTACTACCAATGATATGTCACAGACATGTTTTCACTCATGTATGCATGATACATATATCCGACCAAATCTGGAAAAAAATTGAATTTGTATGGTGCTTTGTTTCCTTAAGCTTAATCATTGTCAATACATACTTAAGTATATTTTTTCCATTGGAAAATAGTGCAGCTTTTAACACACAATCGCTTTTGTTGCTAAGCAGCACACACACATACACGTGTCTCCGGTAACTGGAATTAATGCTCATTTGAGAATTATTGTGTAATGTGTGTCATGGTAGTATCCATTTTCAGCGATATCCATGTTCTATCTTGTTGAACGCAACTGGATAGGAAATCCGCCATGTATGTACCTATACGGGTAAAAATAGAAACAACCCAGCGGTCCTAGTATCTTAATATATCTTCAATTAAACCACTTTACACAGTGCCATGATAGAAACACGTTTTCATTTTTTACAGTATGTTTTCACAAATTCCTTATATGCCTCTTTAACAACAATGACAACCACTTGAAATGAAAGGCACTCTATACTTAGCGCAGGTGTCCTTGTTGCTATGCAACAGTAATGGAATTGCAAGACACCTTTTCTCCCTATGTTTTATATACAACTTTACTTGGGTTATAATACTAGCACACACATGAGTACATGTATATTACTATCCTAGATTTACAGCAATCATTACTGACTTGATTAAATTTACTCATTTTCTTAGGCAAAATTTCATCTTCTGAACTTTAATTTGGCACATGACTGTACATGTACTAAGTCTTAATAATTTTATATGCACAAAAATGTTTATTTCATTGATGGGAATCTGATTAAAAATGTTAAACTTATTTATTTGAAAATCGTTACGAAATAATAATATCAATTGGTCGTTGTCCAACCATCAGTGTCATTGTTACAAATGTATGCCCCCGGTCTCGGTACTGCCGGATGCATGTAGTTTTTGGACTGTGTGTCCGTCCGGCACATTCAGAAGTTTCCGGGTGTTTCTCAATTCTGTCATAACTTCTATTCCCCTTGAATGATTATTTAAATAGTTGAACACATCATACTTGTGTACCGATGCCACACATCCATGCTTCCCTTAGTATGACCATGACCTTTTGGCATTCACAACTTTGCTTTTAAACACTGATAATTGTGTATTAGAAGTTTGCGGAGTTTCTCAATTCTGTCATAACTACTACATGTATATATGTCTAAGGATTAATTTAATATTTCAGTACATAAAACTTGTGCACAAATGTCAGACATCCATGCTGCAGTTAATATATCCTTGACCTTTCGACTTCACAAGTGTGCTTATGAATACATGCACTTGGTTCATTAAGTTTGCCAACATTTCTTCAATCTGCCACCGGGGGCATTCGTGTGCCGAAAGGCCACATTTTCTTGTTGCTGTATATATGTATGTACTTGCTTGTAGGCTACCCAGATAACGGAATCCAGATAACTATACTGAATCAAATAAAGGAACTGAAACATGAGTCTGGCTTAGTCATTACTTAAAAAAAGACAATGTTAATGTATTGTTCACGTAGATTCATAAGTGAGATATATATTTTTCTTTATTATATAACGTGTAATAAAACTTGTCATTTGCTGAATACCATGATTACGCAAAACAAAAAGAGTCGCGGAAACGCCTTCCACCGATTGTCCAAGTCCTGGATATTCAGCGCGCATATGGCGAATGTTTGTTGGCTAGGCATATTCCAGTGTCACACCAACTTCAGCTGGATACATGTGTGGCTTTGCCTTTGTAATCGGTGTAGATACACACCATCATGCTCATCAGAGCAGTCTGATCAGGGTCTGCACTCGGTGAAATTTCGTCATTCCTTTATGAAGTGGTCATATAATAAAACAAATATGTATTTTGCTAACGTTGTTTAGTCTTTGTATCTAGTGTACATGTACATCCAGGTTAATCTCACCATCCAATTATTCTGAGCAGGATCTGCATTGTCCGCCACTCAGTCTCAGACAGTGAATAACCATTGATCTCTGAAGTGGTTGTATAATAACAAATATGTTTGGTTGAAGGTGATGAGACTTTGCGACTACTGTAGCCCCAGTGTATCATGTGCATCCTAGCAGTCTGGTCAGGGTCTACACTGTTCGCCATTCAGTCAGACAAGCACCAGTCCTGCTAACAAAGGTATAAATAATTTTATATGACGGGGAATGGGCTGTGCGGCCTTTGAGTCTAGTGTAGATCGAGAGTACATGCATCATGCAGCAGCGCATCTGAGCAGGCTGGTCAGGGTAATCACAGTTCGCCACTCAGTGACATTGTGACATTTAGCCCTGAAGTTGCTATATAATACGAGATGGCCGCGGCCCGCATGTCGAGCCCGCCGAGGCATTTGATGGTCTCAGAGTGTATTTATTTGAAGTTTGAATTAAGGGTTGTGTAGATATAAGGCATGTAAAAGCTTATTTAACACACACTTTAGTCATTTGACATTGATCTTGGGCATGTGGGCCACATGGGTGGGCTATAAAATGAAAATATGGATGATGAAGTGTTGTGGAGATATAAAGTATGTAAAAACTTTAATACAAATTTCAAAGTCATTTGACCTTGGGCACATGGACCACATGGGCAGGCTATGGAATGAAAATATGGATGATGAAAAGGAATCATTGGAGGTTGGAAGTAAATTGGAGTAACAATTGTGGAGATATACGGTATGTAAAAACTTTAACGCATATTTCATAATAACGCAAACTTCTAAGTCATTTGGCTTTGATCTTGTGGCACAGGGGCCGCATGAGTGGGACACAGAATGAATATATGGATGATGCCCAATAAGCATACAAAGTTTCAAGCAAATCTGACTTACGGTTACAGAGATAGTAGCTATGTGAAAACTTTAACGCAAATTGGGACAGAAACTTTAACGCAAACTTCTTAGTCATTTGACCTTGACCGTGGGGCACAGGGACATGAGTGGGACACAAAATTAATATATGGATGATTTTCAATAAGTATACCAATTTCAAGCAAATCCGACTTTCGGTGACAGAGATAGTAGGTATCTGAAAACTTCAAAGCAAATTTTGACAAAAAAAGTTAAAGTAATTTTACCTTGACCTCGGACACAGCATGAATATATGGATGATGACTAATAAGCATATGAAGTTTCAGAGACATAAGGTATTTAACAAAAACTTTAACGCATAATTCGGACGGATGGACGGACGGACAGAACGGACGGACTCATGCACGCACGGACGCACGCACGCACGCACGCACGCACGCACGGACACACGGACGCACGGATACCCGGACGTCATTGTCATCATTATGTCTCGCTTTCCGCAAGCGGGCTCGACAAAAACAAAATCGCCTCGGTCAATATTCATTTTTCTGGTGCCTATCGTAATCATATACTCCAGTCCAGTCTTGATATATAATACAGGACACTCACGGAGGGGTGGAAATAGAACATGTATTGTAGTTGTATAACTGATGAGTATAAGTATACCACACCATACTTATACATGTGTAATGGAGGAGCACATGTGAAAGTCTCGGACCTAGGGCCCGGCTATTAATGACCACGGACGGACTTACGAACGGAATTTCAAGAGAATTGATGAAACATATCCCATTGAAATGAAACTAATGTGTATCTTTACTGCACCTTACTGCACCTTTCAATGTCTTCAGAATGTGTCAAGTGACCCCGGTGTTGCACGCCAGCTTCCACCCCCACCTACTCGTTCACTTGAGTGAAATACACTAGTAATGACACACTAAAACGGAACCATACAGGTATAATAATTATGTAGATCGATAACAAATATTCATGAAATCACCACCGTAACGTCAATTCATTTCCAGATGCTGAAACCCTACCCCTCCCCTCCCCCGCCCCGCCCCCACATACACTAGTAATGACACAATAAAGAGGAACAATACAAGTATAATAAGTATGTACTATCTATAACAACTATTCGTGAAATCACCACCGCAACGCCAATTAATTTCCAGAGTAATGCCAACCACGCAACTGAGTAATCAAATATTTACATTCATCCAAATTGCAGTCATTCGGTCAGTAAATGCGCGTACATGTAGTTAATACCGATTGTAGACGCCATTATTACATAGGCGGTTTACTCATGAACCTTGTAGTTGTATAATGCTCGTCTGCTGCTGGGTACCACATTAGATGCTGTCGGGGTATACACGATAGATGCCAGTGGGAACAAAATAGAGGCCGCGTAGCACAGCTGGGGAACATAATAGAGGCCGGGAACATAATAGAGGCCGGGAACAGAATGGATGATGTCTAAGGACAATGTATGTAATGCCCAAGGAAACAAAACCTTGGATTTATGTAAAGCAAGTTCACTGCGACTAGCAAATGTCAGACTAGGTGTTGACAAGGCTAAATGGCTATACACATACTATAGTAGAAATGGTTCGAGTTTGATAGACTATTTATTGTTAAATCAAATTGATTTCGAACGTATAATCAAGTTTGCTATTCTGAACTTTACACAATTTAGTGATCACGCACCGCTGAGTTTTACCACTCATGCGCGTAGACTGTATACACATGAAGGAAATAACAAGGGCCGGGAACAGGTTTTCTATGTGGGATGATACGTTTAACGGGAAATTTCGTAGGGTACTTAATTATTGCTAAGCTACCAGACCTGAATAATGTTCTGCATAATGTCAACACGCATGGACGGAAAAGCGTCAACGAGGCGGTATCGAATTGTGTGCAAACAATTCGTGACGTTCCCGATCCATTATTTCAACGTAAACATACTTTTCGTAGTGGTAAACTCACGAATGCACGTGTATATGATTGCCAGTGGTTCGATGATAATTGTCGTAATCATGGTAATAGTAAGCGGGAATACATCAGTGCACTACGCACATTTAATATGAACAAATGAACAAATGCTATATTAATAGAGTGAGCCTATGTGATAAAAAGATGGCTTACAAAACACTTGTGAGGCGCAGAAAATATGTATTCCATCTCAAACGTATGTGTCGCATAGAAAAGCTTAAGAGCAAACAACCGAAAGACTTCTGGAAGCTTTTCTGCAAAAAAAAATACACGCGGAAACTCAGAACGGAATATTTACATCAATAACAAATATATTCAGCCCTGAAATTATAATAACCTGACCTGGTGCCAGGTCCATACCACACCAAGTCACTTGGCCCCTCCCCCTAAAATAGGATTACGAATATCGTAATACTCACATGAGGGGTATAACCAGATTCAACTGTCACATACAAAATGCCAAAGACGTATGTGAGGGCCAAACCAGGTCTCCAGTCAGGATTCCGGTAAGGATGAACCCTGATCATTAAAGTAGCCGTCGCGTGCTCCCACCTGCCACCCACCTGAATTGTGTGAACATAATGATAAAATATGGATTCCGGAAAGGCTATTCTATTGTAGATGCCATATTTGTATTACATAGTATTGTGGAACATTTTATCAATAACCATGATATCAATAAACGTCTTTTCTGTGCATTTGTAGATATGAGAAAGGTATTTGATTCATTGTATATATATATACATATATACATTGTGACGGTGTTCCGTTAAGGCCATCGTAATATCGCTATCGGGTCGATACTACGATAGTACGACACTACGATGACGATAGTACGATACTACGATGACGATAGTACGATGCTACGAGTACGATAACGATACTACGATGCCACGATGGCGATAGTACGATACTATGATGACGATAACGAGATACAACGAAAGTACGATGACGATACTACGATATTATATCGCAGTATCGTCATCGTAGTATCATACTATCGTCATCGTACTGTCGTGATCTCGTAGTATCGACCCGATAGCGATATGACGATGGCCTTTACGGAACACTGTTTATCGTAGTATCGTACTATCGTCATCGTGCTATAGTACTATCGTCATCGTAGTATCGTAATATCGTCATCGTAGTATCGTACTATCGTCATCGTAGTATCGTACTATCGTCATCGTAGTATCGCCTTCCGGATGGACACGCGCATGCGCATTGTTTGTCTGCGAAAATAGCGGTACTCCTTAATGCGCAAACAAGAATTTCGGCGCAAACGGCGCAAACAAGATTAATTGTTCTCACATATCTATCTTAAATACATATTAAATGAAATTAAATCAATCTACTGATGATTATATGTATTTAATCGTGTCATATATTTATACTTTACAAAGAAAAATCATAAATGACCCGAAATGAATGCCTATTTGCACTACGATGAGTCTGGCGCAAACAAGATTCTTGGACGAAAACAGCGCAAACAAGATTAAAATTTCATATTTCTCTCTTGTATGTCTATTAAGTAGAATCAAATCAATCTAATGTTGATTAAATGTATTTAATTCTGACATATATTTATGGCAAAAACAAGAATACATATCTATCTATCTATCTTCCAATAAGCTAGAACCCCCGTTGGGGACTTATAGATATGCGCGTCAAACGGGTCACCCTAAACACCCCAAAGGCTGGGGAAGGCTGGGAAAGGCTACAAAGGCTATTCGAAGTGGCTTGTACGTCCGTTAGCGGATATTTATACCATACATTGTCATTGAATTGACTGAATTAGTATGTGTTATGATCATTTTAATCATTTTAATCATTTGAATGAAATAATCTACCACAAATATACGTGTTTTGTTAAATTATCAAAACGCGCACCTGCGCCGATCGCGCCGCGCGGAATTGGACAAAGGGTGATTAACACCTATTAACATATATTTTAACAGGTGCAGCTAAACACCGATATACTTATTGAATTATTATCAATATAAGTCAATGATCAATCAATGACATTCATTTAAACATGCTTTATGTATCAATACATTACGTAAACATCGGACGAATGCCGAATTTTGAGACATTCAGTTATCTACCTTAAAAATGGGTATCCACACGGTGATAAAAATATGTTTATAGCGCTAGTACGAAACGAGTAAAAAGATAACGCAAAATAATTCATTTGTAAATTTTATTTTATATCGTTTTTTTACTTATTATATAGACCACAAAGGCCGACGGGAGGGATCACACCGGCTATATGTAATTATTATATAGACGACACAGGCTGACTGGAGGCAGCAGAAAGGCTATATGGACTAATTATATAAACGAAAAAGGCTGACTGGAGGAACCACAAAGGATATATTTCTTTATTATATAGACCACAAAGGCCGACTGACGGGATCACACAGGCTATATATACTTAATATATAGACGACAAAGGCCGCCCGGACGAACCACAAAGGCGGACTGGAGGGGTCACAAAGGCCATATGTACTTATTATATAGACGACAAAGGTTGACTGGAGGAACCACAAAGGCTATATGTACTTATTATGTACACGACAAATGCCGACTGGAGGGATCACAAAGGCTATATGTAATTATTATATAGACTACAAAGGCCGACTGGAGGAACCACAAAGGCTACATGTACTTATTATATAGACCACAAAGGCCGACAGGAGGAACCACAAAGGCTACATGTACTTATTATATAAACCACAAAGGCCGACTGGAGGAACCACAAAGGCTACATGTACATGTACTTATTATATACACGAAAAAGGCCGACTGGAGGGATCACAAAGGCTATACTGATCATATAGACGACAAAGGCTGACTGGAGGAACCACAAAGGCTATATTTACTTATTATATAGACGACAAAGGCCGACTGGAGGGATCACAAAGGCTATATTTACTTATTATATAGACGACAAAGGCTGACTGGAGGAACCACAAAGGCTATATGTACTTATTATATAGACCACAAAGGCCGACTAGAGGAACCACAAAGGCTACAAGTACTTATTATATAGACGACAAAGGCCGACTGGAAGGATGACAAATGATATATGTACTTATTATATAGACGACAAAGGCCGACTGGAGGAACCACAAAGACTATATGTACTTATTATATAGAAGAAAAAAGGCTGACTGGAGGAACCATAAAGGCTATATGTACTTATTATATAGACGACAAAGGCCGACTGGAGGAACCACAAAGGCTATATTTACTTATTATATACACCACAAAGGCCGACTGGAGGAACCACAAAGGCCATATTATATATATAAAGCATGTACTGATTATATAGGCGACAAAGGCCGACTGGAGGAACCACAAAGGTTATATGTACTTATTATATGGACGACAAAGGTTCACTGGAGGAACCACAAAGGCTATATTTACTTATTATATAGACGACAAAGTCTCACTGGAGGAACCACAAAGGATATATGTACTTATTATATAGACCACAAAGGCCGACTGGAGGAACCACAAAGGCTATATGTACTTATTATATAGACGACAAATCTTCACTGGAGGAACCACAAAGGCTATATTTACTTATTATATAGACCACAAAGGCCGACTGGAGGACCACAAAGGCTACATGTACGTATATATAGACGACAAAGGCCGACTGGAGGGATCACAAAGGCTATGCTGATTATATAGATGACAAAGGCTGACTGAAGGAACCACAAAAGCTATATTTACTTATTATATAGACGACAAAGGTTCACTTGAGGAAACACAAAGGCTATATTTACTTATTATATAGACGACAAAGTCTCACTGGAGGAACCACAAAGGCTATATGTACTTATTATATAGACCACAAAGGCCGACTGGAGGAACCACAAAGGCTATATGTACTTATTATATACACGACAAATGTTCACTGGCTATATTTATTCCACAAAGCTATATTTATTAGATAGACGACAAAGGCTCATTGGAGGAACCACAAAGGCTATATGTACTTATTATATAGACCACAAAGGCCGACTGGAGGAACCACAAAGGCTACATGTACTTATTATATACACGACAAAGGCCGACTGGAGGGATCACGAAGGCTATATGTAATTATTATGTTCACTACAAAGGCTGACTGGAGGAACCACAAAGGCTATATTTATTTATTATGTACACGACAAATGCCAACTGGATGGATCACAAAGGCTATATGTAATTATTATATAGACTACAAAGGCCGACTGGAGGAACCACAAAGGCTATATGTACTTATTATATAGACGACAAAGGCTGACTGGAGGAACCACAAAGGATATATGTACGTATTATATAGACCGCAAAGGCCGACTGGAGGAACCACAAAGGCTACATGTACTTATTATATGGACGACAAAGGCCGACTGGAGGAACCGCAAAGGCCATATGTACTCATTATATAGACCACAAAGGCTGACTGGAGGAACCACAAAGGCGATATGTACTTATTATATAGACGACAAAGGCCGACTGGAGGAACCACAAAGGCCATATGTACTGAGTATATAGACTACAAAGGCCGACTTTAGGAACCACAAAGGCTGTATGTACTTATTATATAGACGACAAAGGTTCACTGGAGGAATCACAAAGGCTATAATGTACTTATTATAGACGACAAAGGTTCACTGGAGGAACCACAAAGGCATATTTACTTATATAGACCACAAAGGCCGACTGGAGGAACCACAAAGGCCATATTTACTTATTATATAGACCACAAAGGCCGACTCGAGGAACCACAAAGGCTATATGTACTTATTATATAGACTACAAAGGCCGACTTGAGGAACCACAAAGGCTATATGTATTTATTATATAGACGACAATGGTTCACTGGAGGAAGCCACAAAGGCTATAATTTACTTATATAGACCCACAAGGCCCGACTGGAGGAACCACAAAGGCTACATGTATTTATTATATAGACGACAAAGGCCGACTTGAGGAACCACAAAGGCTATATGTACTTTTTATATAGACCACAAAGGTCGACTGGAGGAACCACAAAGGCTACATGTACTTATTATATAGACGACAAAGGCCGACTTGAGGAACCGCAAAGGCTATATTTACTAAAACGAGTTATCCTGGTTATTTCATAGGCATCGAATCTGATTTAGGCGCGTTGTGAATTACACATATTTGCAAAATCTGAAATGATAAATAACGTATGAGCATGATAAGTTTGTCTACACGTCTCCTTGTTAAATGAAAAGTAGCATACGAACTTGCGAGTGGTATGGTGGCGTAGCTTATTGTGATAAGGTATGCCTGCGAATCACAGTGTGTTGTTTACCGAGCATACGTATTTACTTGCTCATGAGATAACGACAAATCATATATATATATATATATATATATATATATATATATATATATATATATATATATATATATATATATATATAAAAAGGACAAAATGAGAAGGGGTTGCGTTCGCACCCCCCGCAAACCCCCTGGCGACGCCTATGGGAAAGTACGAATGAACAGCGCCGATCCTATTATTTTCATTTTGTGATTGTGTGGGATCACGTGTTTCCGTAAGGTGTGACGTCCTTTAATATCTTTCTAATGGAATTACATATTTTTTATGAAATGTACCGTAGCAAATGCGGTACACGTTGCCCTTTATTGTATAGACGGCTTTAATCTAATAATTATGTCGTTTTCACGAAGAATCGATTACCGTAAATGTAAATAAAAATTAGACCACGTGAATGTAATAATTAAATAAACGGTACTGAATTCTTTATGAAAGATATAAGTTATTGTAAATAACTTTCAGAGCACCCATCAAACACTTATGCCATCGTATTTGGTGCGCTACATATCGTCAAAATCCGTCCATTTGTTACAAAGTTTTTAAAGAAAAGCTACTGTGAAAATGACGTCACAGATTACGTCACGTCGGAAAATCGGGTTCGGAAACCACGTGATCCCACAGCTTGGAATGCATTCACAAACAATCGATCGTAATGCATGATTTTTTTTACAATGCTATAATATAAGTTGTACATGCAAATTATTCAAGTTAATAGATTTTGATTGTTACATGTATCGCCATTGTGTCATCCAGCTATTATGTAAATATATACATCTTGTTGTCATGCTATTTAACCAGACCTGAATGAATCGACACGTATTATTATTATTATTCATTATTATTAATCATTATTATTATTAAAGCGACTCCACTCCAGATGAGGGGTAAAACGGATACTATTTTAAATAAATAAGTACCTAATGATGTAACTATTGCGACAGGTTTAAAAATTATAAGTGGCCAGTATAGATATTTATTTATTTAATATTAATTAATTTGTTGGGAGTGGCGCGCGTTACTCCCATTTATTTTATAATTCGCGCTATACTGATATTGCCCGTCACGTGGTATCATGCACATGCGCAGTTGACTGTCTTGGCCACCAAAATGGCGACTCGTGTGTGTTTTGAGACGGTCCCTCGGAAGAAAATTGCCGATGCGATAGCACGTCCGTTACAAAATACATACTTTCTACATATTTAAACAACATCTGTGGTCTGCCTAGGTAAAGTAAGTTATTTGGAAATGTATTGATGTTGAAACACATTCGTTTCATATAGAACGCCTGTGTATAACGCTAATATGTATCGACTTACCTCAGAGTCGGACATTGTTGTTGATATAGCTGGACGCGATGTGCGCATGCCCGGAAGTATGATTTGTGGGCCATTTGTGTCACGTGGGATTACGTACGGCAAGCAGGTCGTAAGTAAAAAATAGAATTGGAAATGGAAAAGCCCTTTCGTATAGGGACGTATAAAGTACGATTTAACGCGAATATAAACATCCACCAACCGAAAATGAGCTCGCAATGTGTAGATATATAGTAAATGCAGGTAAACATCGCGTGAAAAAAATACAGTACACTGTAATCCCATCTGGAGTGGAGCCGCTTTAATAGTCTATACATATTATTAATTATTATTATTATTAATCATTATTTATTTATTATTATTATTAATCATTATTATTTGTGTATCCATTTAATAGTTTTACTATGGTTATTCAAACGAAATAATCGATAATTACGAACTACAATGCCAAACAATGCATAGTTGTAGCCTGACCCGAAATGAATATTACTGTGCAGCTGACCATGCGAAATTGGGGCTTGTTAAATTTGTCACAAGCTGGACCCATAATCATTAAACGGTCGTATTTTACCTATAAATATAAGTATGTGCATATACGATGGTCATCCAATAAATAGTGAAAACGAATATGTAAGTTGATATATTGTGCATATACCTGAATGAAATTTGGCCTACCGCTATATTGACACTTCGTCAATGATGTCGCATTATATTACGTCACGACGTTGCATGACGTCATAGTCATGTGACGTTATAATCACATACGTCAAGGGTCATGAACACGGTGATGATAATACTGAGCCATTTTCACTACATATATATTGGATTACCCTTGTATGTGTGCATCTGTAAATATCAGTTTGCGAACGTTTCAGTATCCGCACGTGATGTACGCACATTGTGTTAAATGAAAAATCAAATGTATGGTGTTACAATGTTACTTCGAAAAATAAACACGTAATTGTGTAACTATATATTCTTATAATTTATATAACTA
This sequence comes from Conchocele bisecta, assembly GCA_029237695.1. Taxonomy (NCBI): domain Eukaryota; kingdom Metazoa; phylum Mollusca; class Bivalvia; order Lucinida; family Thyasiridae; genus Conchocele; species Conchocele bisecta. The sequence continues at coordinate 83,154,321 of CM055269.1, forward strand.
TCTGTTGCCTACTTTATTATTCCAGTAACAGCATCTCCCGTCACAGAAAATAAAAAAATATTATGCTAATGAGGCATGAGTATTATGTTTAAATCAATTTCAAATCGTCTTCTGCAGATAAACTACTATGGGAGTAGTACATATCATAGCTTACAGCAGGTGGATAAAGGATGTTTTATGTTAATGGTACATGCCCACTAAGTATGCACAAACTGGTATTTATATCAGATACATCATCGGAGACATTTTCTGGCAAAATAAACATTAATTCACCATTACCCCACAATAGGATTGGCATTATTATACATTTTTACATCAGACGTAAATTTCCACACTGATATCAGGGGCGATAATCGTGTGTCCTTAAAATGTTAACGGACATTACTATTTATTCCCTGTATTTATTTGTTGATGTGCAATGATCATACTGTATAATCTGTCGAAAATATTTTTTTTTCAGTTGACGCATTTAATTAGTATAAATAATTAAAGATTACCATATGAAAATAGCCTGATACCACTGCGATTCACTGTCAATAAAATACATATTACTAAATGATTATATCTGTATAGTTGGCACTCGTAATTTTTAGAACTGGTGGAATAGTGACACAATTATACACTTATTTAATTCCTGTAAAGAACATTTTGTGCCTACTGAGTGGGCATGTACATTTAAACCCCCGGTTTGTGTGTATCTGTCCCATGGAGATAATCTGCCACTAATCACCGGGACAGTGGATGTTATATAATTGATAATTTTTTACAGGAACAGTTATATAGTTGTCTTATATTTAAGGATGTGAATTGGCTCAAAGAACCTTCCATACACCGATATATGAGGCCAGAAAATGTGTCGAGCCGATGGCCTTGTCCCGATTTATTTTCCGAATTTCATCGAAATGTGTGCTTTAAATTAAGGAGGTTATGAGACGGCTAATTTAGCCTAGCTAGTTCATTTTACTATCGCACTCATTTTACTGGTGAGAATTGACTCTATGATCTTCCATACCCAGGGGAGTTGCTAGTTGCCCAGTGTAGTCATTGGTCAGTAAAATTTCCCGTGTGTCATTTTATTGGTCAATCATAATCCACAGAGTTATACAGATTATCAATCATAATGAGATTAGATAATCATGACCCCCACGGGGGTCAAGCCTGGTCATTATCATGACAACATGGGTACATGTACCGACTATAGAACGTGCACTACTTGGGAGCTGCAACCAGCGTAGCTGTAGTTATGCAGATCACCCACACACACACACCGCTCAAATTGCATGGCATAACAGTAGTAGTTGAAAGAAAGTGTATATAATAAGCTGAATTCTTATGAACATATGATTTTATTTTTGAACTCCGCATGATGAGAGATAACAGCTACGAATAGCACTAGCTTGGTTTTCTCATGGACATTAGTTAATTGGTGATTATCGACCATGGAGTGTCTGCTTGATTGACATATTGAACTGCAGGTTATGTTTAAGTGGGCGGGGAATTTGTTGTCAACCGTCAGAAATGTGCGGCGCATGACTAAATTTTTAATTTATTGATAATTTAATCCAACCCCTCATACAGGCGCAGCACAAGTCGAATACCAACGATTTCACCACCCAGCCGTAACTGAGGCGTAATTTTAGTAAACAAAATTATCAAAAATCTGCGAAGAAAATAATGTGTAAATCACGATTTTGTAACAATAACATTTCAAGAAATTTAACATGACATCATACGCGTACTTTTCATTTTTTTGTATATAATAATTATTTGTATAATAATAATAATTTTGTATTTTTGTTTTTCATAGTACAATTATATTGAAATATTAATGAAAATGTGCGAATAGTAAACTATTAGACATTCCTATTCATTTCATTGAAAAATAGTGAATAAGGATATACTTGTCATTGCACATACTTTATACAAAATATGCATAGTAGTATAAAACATCAATATCAAATGTTGTAACGCCATTCAAAACATTTTCCATGTCTGTACTTGGCAACATGTTTAGTTTGGTCGCGCTGCTACGCCGATAAACAAAATAACAATGATTACTAAACATTATTGCCATTATAGCACATTGTTGTTATTAAAGGTACATGCCCACCCATTAGGCACAAACTGTTCTATATAGCATTTAAATTAGTGTATAATTGTGTCACTATTCCACCAGTTCTAAAAATTACGAGTGCCCGCTATACAGATATAAACATTTAGTAATGTGTATTTTACTGACAGTGACGCGCTGTGGTATCAGGCTATTTTCATATGCAAATGAGGCATATTTTTTTTATTATTTAGACTAATTAAATGCGTCACCTGAAAAAAATAAATATTTTTGACAGATTATAAAGTATGATCATTGCACATACACAAATTAATACAGAGACTAAATACATGTAGTAATGTCCGTTAACATTTTAAGGAAACACGGTTATCGCCCCTGATGTCAGTGTGGAAATTTCCGTCTGATATAAAATGTATAATAATGCCAATCAATACATGGGGTAGGGTAATGGTGAAAGAATGTTTATTTTGCCAGAAAATGTCTCCGATGATGACTCTGATATAGAGAACATTTTGTGTCTACTGCGTGGGCATGTACCTTTAAAACAAATAGAAATGTTTCTTTGACTGCAGCATCATTATACTATGACCATAATAACATATACACGCTGCGTCTCACAATGTTTAGCATGTTCTACTAACATAAGTATGTCAGTTGAGCTACTTATAGTACATGAGTGATTTTGTTACGATGGTAACATGTGTACATATTGAAATACCCTTTCGAATCAGTGCTATCAAGCTTTCACAACACATACTATGTTCCGAAATAAATTATTTCTCACCATATTTTGTTTATCAACAACAGGGCACCATTTCGATACAAATGGGTGATATAACTTGTTCAAATGGGTGATATCACTCATTCAAATAGGTGATATCACCCATTGATTCTGAAATAGTTATATCATATAATAAGGACATCATAGCCTTTGTGGTTCTTCCAGTCAGCCTTTGTCGCCTATATAATAAGTACATATAGCCTTTGTGATCCCTCCAGTTAGCCTTTGTCGTCTATATAATAAGTACATATAGCCTTTGTGATCCCTCCAGTTAGCCTTTGTCGCCTATATAATAAGTACATATAGTCTTTGTGATCCCTTAATAAGTACATATAGCCTTTGTGATCCCTCCAGTTAGCCTTTGTCGTCTATATAATAAGTACATATAGCCTTTGTTGTGATCCATCCAGTTAGCCTTTGTCGCCTATATAATAAGTACTTATAGTCTTTGTGATCCCCTCCAGTTAGCCTTTGTCGTCTATATAATAAGTACATATAGCCTTTGTGATCCCTCCAGTTAGCCTTTTTCGCCTATATAATAAGTACATATAGCCTTTGTGATCCTCCAGTTAGCCTTTGTCGTCTATATAATAAGTTACATATAGCCTTTGTGAACCCTCCAGTTAGCCTTTTTCGTCTATAATAAGTATATATAGCCATTTGTGATCCTCCAGTCAGCCTTTGTCGCCTATAATAAGTAACATATAGCCTTTGTGATCGCTCCAGTCAGCCTTTGTCGTCATATAATAAGTACATATAGCCTTTGTTTTTGGTTCTTCCAGTCAGCTTTGGCCGTCCGATATAATAAGTACATATAGCCTTTGTCGTTCCTCCAGTCAGCCTTTGTCGCCTATATTAATAAGTACATATAGCCTTTGTGGTTCCCCCAGTCGGCCTTTGTCGTCTATATAATAAGTAACATATGGCCTTTGTGGTTCCCCAGTAAGCCTTTGTTCCGTCTATATAATTAAGTACTATAGCCTTTGTGGTTCCCCAGTCGGCCTTTGGTCGTCTGTAATTTAATAAGTACATATATCCTTTGTGATCCCTCCAGTCAGCCTTTGTCGTCTATATAATAAGTACATATAGCCTTTGTGGTTCTTCCAGTCAGCTTTGGCCGTCGATATAATAAGTACATATAGCCTTTGTCGTTCCTCCAGTCAGCCTTTGTCGCCTATATAATAAGTACATATAGCATTTGTGGTTCCCCAGTCGGCCTTTGTCGTCTATATAATAAGTACATATGGCCTTTGTGGTTCCCCCAGTCAGCCTTTGTCGTCTATATAATAAGTACATATAGCCTTTGTGGTTACCCAGTCGGCCTTTGTCGTCTGTATAATAAGTACATATGGTCTTTGTGGTTTTTCCAGTCAGCCTTTGTCGTCTATATAATATGTACATATAGCCTTTGTGGTTCCTCAAGTCAGCCTTTGTCGTCTATATAATAAGTACATATAGCCTTTGTGGTTCCCCAGTCGGCATTTGTCGTCTATATAATAAGTACATATAGCCTTTGTGGTTCCTCAAGTCAGCCTTTGTCGACTATATAATACATACGTATAGCATTTGTGGTTCCTCCAGTGAGCCTTTGTCGTCTATTTTTTAAGTACATGTAGCCTTTGTGGTTCCTCCGGTTACAGTGTGTCGTCTATTTGTAAGTACATATATACTTTGTGGTTCATCCGGTCTCAGTGTGTCGTCCATTTTGAAGTACATATAGCCTTTGCGGTTGTCCAGTCAGCCTTTGTTGTGAAAATAATAAGTACATATAGCCTTTGTCGTTCCTCCAGTCAGCCTATGTCGTCTATTTTCTAAGTACATATAACCTTTGTGATCTATTATACATATAGCCTTTGTTGTGCCTCCAGTTAGCCTTTGTCGTCTATTTTTTAAGTACATGTAGCCTTTGTGGTTCCTCCAGTCGGCCTTTGTCGTCTATATAATAAGTACATATAGCCTTTGTGGTTCCTCCAGTCAGACTTTGTCGTCTATATAATAAGTACATATAGCCTTTGTGGTTCCTCCAGTCAGACTTTGTCGTCTAGATAATAAGTACATATAGCATTTGTGGTTCCTCCTGTCAGCCTTTGTCGTCTATTGTATAAGTACATATAACCTTTATGATCTATTATTTAAGTACATATAGCCTTTGTGATTCATCCAGTCAGACCATTAGAAAGATATCAAAGGAAATCTAAACAAACATGACGTACGTCACACCGTACGGAAACACGTGATCCCACACAATCACAAAGTGAAAACTATAGGATCGGCGATGTTCATTCGTACTTGCCGACTATTTTCCTTGTCGATATAGCCTTTGTGGTGTCATCTGTCAGCCTATGTCGACCATTTTCTTTGTCGATATAGCCTTTATGGTGTCATCTGTCAGCCTATGTCGACTATTTTCCATATGAATATATCCTTTGTGGTACCATCTATTAGCCTTTGTCGACTATTTTCTATGTCGATATAACCTTTGTGGTGCCATCTGTCAGCCTTTGTCGACTATTTTATATGTGTGTGTAGCCTTTGTTGTACCATCTGTTAGCAATTGTTGACTATTTTCTATGTGCGTGTAGCCTTTGTGGTACCATCTGTAAGCCATTGTTGACTATTTTCTATGTCAGTGTAGCCTTTGTGGTACCATCTGTTAGCAATTGTTGACTATTTTCTATGTGAGTGTAGCCTTTGTGGTACCATCTATTACCCTTTGTCGACTATTTTCTATGTCGATATAGCCTTTGTGGTGCAATCTATAAGCCTTTGTCGACTATTTTCTATGTCGATGCAGCCTTTGTGATGCCATCTGTAAGCCTCTGTCGACTATTTTCTATGTCGATGCAGCCTTTGTGATGCCATCTGTAAGCCTTTGTCGACTATTTTCTATGTGTGTGTAGCCTTTGGGGTACCATCTGTCAGCCATTGTTGAGTATTTTCTATATGAGTGTAGCCTTTGTGGTACCATCTATTGCCATTTGTTGACTATTTTCTATATCGATGCAGCTTTTGTGGTACCATCTATTAGTCTTTGTCGACTATTTTCTATGTCGATGCAGCCTTTGTGGTACCATCTATTAGCCTTTGTCGACTATTTTCTATGTCGATGCAGCCTTTGTGGTGCCATATGTAAGCCTTTGTCGACTATTTTCTATGTGTCTGTAGCCTTTGCGGTACCATCTGTCAGCCTTTTTCGACTATTTTCTATGTGAGTTTAGCCTTTGTGGTACCATCTATTACCCTTTGTCGACTACTTTCTATGTCGATGTGGCTTTTGCGGTACCATCTATTAGCCTTTGTCGACTATTTTCTATGTCGATGCAGCCTTTGTGGTACCATCTATTAGCCTTTGTCGACTATTTTCTATGTAGATGCAGCCTTTGTGGTACCATCTATTAGCCTTTGTCGACTATTTTCTATGTAGATGCAGCCCTTGTGGTGCCATATGTAAGCCTTTGTCGACTATTTTATATGTGTTTGTAACCTTTGTGATACCATCTGTCAGCCTTTGTTGACTATTGTCTATGTGAGTGTAGCCTTTGTGGTACCATCTATTAACCTTTGTCGACTATTGTCTATGTCTTTGCAGCCTTTGTGGTACCATCTATTACCATTTTTCGACTATTTTCTATGTCGATGCAGCCTTTGTGTTGCCATCTGTCAGCCTTTGTTGACTATTTCCTATGTAAATGTAGCCTTTGTGGTACCATCTGTCAGCCTTTGTCGAATATTTTCTATGTCGATGCAACCTTTGTTGTGCTATCTGTAAGTCTGTGTCGACTATTTTCTATGTGTGTGTAGCCTTTGTTGACTATTTTCTATGTATGTGAATGTAGCCTTTGTGGTACCATCTTTTAGTTTGTCGATTATTTTCTATGTCGATGCATCCTTTGTGGTGCCATCTGTCAGCCTTTGTCGACTATTTTCTATGTGTGTGTAGCCTTTTTAGTACCATCTGTCAGCCTTTGTTGACTATTGTCTATGTGAATGTAGCCTTTGTGGTACCATCTATTACCCTTTGTCGACTATTTTCTATGTTAATGTAGCCTTTTTGTTACCATCTGTCAGCCTTTCTCGACCATTTTCTATGTCAGTGTAGCCTTTGTGGTACCATCTGTCAGCCTTTGTGGACTATTTTCTATGAATATAGCCTTGGTACTGCCGTCGGCCATCTGGATTACTCTGTGAACTGTTTTTACGTTGATTTCAGAAAGTGTAATAATAGTGTAATACAAGTTTGCCGTGTTATACGTCCCGTTCATCTCCTCCTGATAGTTTACTTTTAAATTTCAAATTACGATCTGTCAGCCTTGTCGACCATTTTCGATGTGAGTGTGGCCTTTGTGGTACCATCTGTCAGCCTTTGTCGACTATTTTCTATGAATATAACCTTGGTACTGCCGTCGGCCATCTGGCTTACTCTGTGAACTGTTTTTACGTTGATTTCAGAAAGTGTAGTAACAGTTTACTGCCAATAATTGACGTAATTACGTTAATTACAAATACAGGAAACGGGAACGAAAATGTTCGTGGAATAAACTGTGCTAAATACTATGGGTTAATTGACGGGAACATGTCAGCTAGCGTAAATGTCATTTACAGCTAGTTACAGTGTACACGTTTCTTCGGCCCTGTAAATAAGAGATTTTGCTTCCGCAATCTGAGGAAATATTCGTTGCAGAGCCGTACATAGCGCTCATAAACATATTTTCATCACCGTGTGGATACCCATTTTCAAGGTAGACAACTGCTGATGTCTCAAAATTCGGCATTCGACCTGTTCACGTAATGTGTTGCATAAAGCATGTTTAAATGAATGTCAGTGATCGATCATGACTTATATTAATAATAATGCAATAATAAGTATAATCGGTGTTTAGCTGCACCTACTAAACTATATGTTAATAGGTGTTAATCACTCTTTGTTCAATTCCGCGCGGCCCGATCGGCGCAGGTGCGCTTTTAGATAATTTACCAAAACACGTATATTTGTGGTAGATTATTGCATTAAAATGATTAAAATGATCATAACACATACTAATTCAGTCAATTCAATGACAATGTATGGTATAAATATCCGCTAACGGACGTACAAGCAACTTCGAACAGCCTTTGTAGCCTTTGTAGCCTTTACCAGCCTTTGGGGTGTTTAGGGTGTCAGGGTCACCCTAAACACCCCAAAGGCTGACAAAGGCCACAACGGCTACAAAGGCTGTTCGATGTTGCTTGTACGTACGTTAGCGGATATTTATACCATATATTTTCATAGAATTGACTGAATTATTACGTGTTATGATCATTTTATGAATTTCAATCATTTTAATGCAATAATCTACCACAAATATATGTGTTTGGTAAATTATCTAAACACGCACCTACTCGCGGGATTGGACAAAGGGTGATTAACACCTATTAACATATCGTTTAACAGGTGCAGCTAAACACCAATTATACTTATTTCATTATTATTAATATAAGTCAATAATCAATCAACGACATTCATTTAAACATGCTTTATGTATCAACACATTACGTGAACATAGGACGAATGCCGAATTTTGAGACATCAGCTAGTTATCTACCTTGAAAATGGGTATCCACACGGTGATAAAAATATGTTTATGAGCGCTATGTACGGCTCTGCAACGAATATTTCCTCAGATTGCGGAAGCAAAATCTTTTATTTACACGGCCGAATAAACGTGTAACTAGTTGTATATGACATTTACGCTAGCTGACATGTTCCCGTCAATTAACCCATAGTACAGTTTATTCCACGAACATTTTCCTTTCCGTGTCCTGTATTTGTAATTAACGTAATTACGTCAATTATTGGCAGTAAACTGTTACTACACTTTCTGAAATCAACGTAAAAAACAGTTCACAGAGTAAGCCAGATGGCCGACGGCAGTACCAAGGTTATATTCATAGAAAATAGTCGACAAAGGCTGACAGATGGTACCACAAAGGCCACACTCACATCGAAAATGGTCGACAAGGCTGACAGATCGTACCACAAAGGCTACATTCACATAGAAAATAGTCAACTAAGGCTGACAGATGGCACCACAAAGGCTGCATCGACATAGAAAATAGTCGACAAAGGGTAATAGATGGTACCACAAAGGCTACATTTACATAAAAAAAATAGTCGACAAAGGCTTACAGATGGCACCATAAAGGCTGCATCGACATAGAAAATATTCGACAAAGGGTAATAGATGGTACCACCAAGGCTACAATCACATAGAAAATAGTCAACAAAGGCTGACAGATGGTACCACAAAGGCTACACACACATATAAAATGGTCGACAAAGGCTGACAGTTGGTACCACAAAGGCTTCATTCACATAGAAAATGGTCAACAAAGGCTGACAGATGGCACCACAAAGGTTGCATCGACATAGAAAATAGTCGACAAAGTAACAAAAAGGCTACATGTACATAAAAAACAGTCGACAAAGGCTTACAGATGGCACCACAAAGGCTGCATCGATATTGAAAATAGTTTACAAAGGGTAATAGATGGTACCAAAAAGGCTACATTCACATAGAAAATAGTCAACAAAGGCTGACAGATGGTACCACAAAGGCTACACACACATATAAAATAGTCGACAAAGGCTGACAGATGGCACCACAAAGGCTGCATCGACATACAAAATAGTCGACAAAGACTAAAAGATGGTACCACAAAGGCTACACTCACATATAAAATGTCAACAAAGACTGGCAGATGGTACCATAAAGGCTACACACACATAGAAAATAGTCGACACATGCTTACAGATGGCACCACAAAGGCTGCATCGACAAATAGTCGACACAGGCCAATAGATGGTACCACAAAGGCTACACTCACATAGAAATTAGTCAACAAAGGCTGACAGATGGTACCATAAAGGCTACATTTACATAGAAAATAGTCGACATAGGCTGACAGATGGCACCACAAAGGCTGCATCGACATAGGAAATAGTTGACAAAGGGTAATAGATAGTACCACAAAGGCTACATCGACATAGAAAATAGTCGACAAAGGCTAATAGATGGTACCACAAAGGCTACACTCACATAGAAAATAAGTCACAAAGGCTGGTACCACAGGCTACACTCACATAGAAAATAGTCAACAAAGGCTGACAGATGGTACCACAAAGGCTACACACACATAGAAAATAGTCGACAAAGGCTTACAGATGGCACCACAAAGGCTGCATCGACATAGGAAATAGTCGACAAAGGGTAATAGATGGTACCACAAAGGCTGCATCGACATACAAAATAGTCGACAAAGGTTTACAGATAGCACCACAAAGGCTGCATCGACATAGAAAATAGTCGACAAAGGCTTACAGATAACACCACAAAGGCTACATTCACATAGAAAATAGTCAACAAAGGCTGACAGATGGCACCACAAAGGCTGCATCGACATGAAAATAGTCGACAAAGGGTAATATATGGTACCAGAAAGGCTGCATCGACATAGAAAATAGTCGACAAAGAGAATAATAGATGGTATACCACAAAGGCTGCATCGACATAGTAAATAGTCGACAAAGGCTAATAGATGTTACCACAAAGGCTACACTCACATAGAAAATATTCAACAAAGACTGACAGATGGTACCCCAAAGGCTACACTCACATAGAAAATAGTCAACAAAGGCTGCATCGACATAGAAAATAGTCGACAACGGCCGACAGATGGCACCACAAAGGCTGCATCGACATAGAAAATAGTCGACAGAGGCTTACAGATGGCACCACGAATGCTGCATCGACATAGAAAATATTTGACAAAGGGTAATAGATGGTATCACAAAGGCTACACTCACATAGACAATAGTCAACAAAGGTTGACAGATGGTACATCGACAAAGGCCGACTGATGGCACCACAACGGCTATATACTGACATAGAAAATAGTCGACAAAGGCTAATAGATGGTACCACAAAGGATATATTCATATGGAAAATAGTCGACATAGGCGAACAGATGACATCACAAAGGCTATATCGACAAAGAAAATAGTCGACAAAGGCGGAAAGTACGAATGAACAGCGCCGACCCTATAGTTTTCACTTTGTGACGTGTGTCCGTACGGTGTGACGTACGTCATGTTTGTTTAGATTTCATTTAATATCTTTCTGATGGTCTGACTGGAGGAACTACAAAGGCTATATGTACTTAAATAATAGATCACAAAGGTTCTATGTACTTATAAAACAAAGGCTGACAGGAGGAACCACAAATGTTATATGTACTTATTATATAGACGACAAAGGCCGACTGGAGGAACAACAAAGGCTATATGTACTTAAAAATATACGACAAAGGCTGCCTGGAGGAACCACAAAGGCCACATGTACTTAATAAATAGACGACAAATGCTAACTGGAGGCACAACAAAGGCTATATGTATAATAGATCACAAAGGTTATATGTACTTAGAAAATAGACGACAAAGGCTGACTGGAGGAACCACAAAGGCTATATGTACTTAAATAATAGATCACAAAGGTTGTATGTACTTATAAAATAGACGACAAAGGCTGACAGGAGGAACCACAAATGTTATATGTACTTATTATATAGACGACAAAGGCCGACTGGAGGAACAAGTTAAAAATATACGACAAAGGCTGCCTGGAGGAACCACAAAGGCCACATGTACTTAATAAATAGACGACAAATGCTAACTGGAGGCACAACAAAGGCTATATGTATAATATATCACAAAGGTTATATGTACTTAGAAAATAGACGACAAAGGCTGACTGGAGGAACCACAAAGGCTATATGTACTTATTATTTTGACGACAAAGGCTGACTGGACAACCGCAATGGCTATATGTAAAAATGGATGACACATTGAGACCGGAGGAACCACAAAGGATATATGTACTTAAAAATAGACGACACACTGTAACCGGAAGAACCACAAAGGCTACATGTACTTAAAAAATAGACGACAAATGCTCACTGGAGGAACCACAAAGGCTATATGTATTTATTATATAGGCGACAAAGGCTGACTGAGGGAACCACAAAGGCTATATGTCTTTATTATATAGTATACAAAGGCTGACTTGAAGAACGACAAAGGCTATATGTACGTATTATACAGACGACAAAGGCTGACTGGAGGAACCACAAAGGCTATATGTACTTATTATATAGTCGACAAAGGCTGACTTGATGAACCCACATAGGCTATAAGTATGTACTTATTATGTAGGCGACAAGGGCTGACTGGGGGAACCACAAAGGCTATAATATTATGTCCTTATTATATAGTCGAAAAAGGCTGACTTGAGGAACCACAAAGGCTATATGCACTTATTATACAGACGACAAAGGCTGACTGGAGGAACCACAAAGGTTATATGTATTTATTATATAGTCGACAAAGGCTGACTTGAGGAACCACAAAGGCTATACGTATGTACTTACTATATAGGCGACAAAGGCTGACAGGGGAACCACAAAGGCTATACTAATATGTCCTTATTATATAGTCGAAAAAGGCTGACTTGAGGAACCACAAAGGCTATATGTACTTATTAGATAGACGACAAAATCTTGCTGGGGGAACCACAAAGGCTATATGTACGTATTATATAGACGACAAAGGCTGACTTGAGGAACCAAAAAGGCTATATGTACTTATTATATAGACGACAAAGGCTGACTGGAGGAACCACAAAGGCCATATGTACTTATTATGTAGACGACAAAGGCCGACTGGGGGAACCACAAAGGATATATGTACTTATTATTTTGACAACAAAGGCTGACTGGACAACCGCAAAGGCTATAGGTACTTAAAATGGACGACACACTGAGACCGGAGGAACCACAAAGGCTATATGTACTTAAAAATAGACGACACACTGTAACCGCAGGAACCACAAAGGCTACATGTACTTAAAACATAGACGACAAAGGCTCACTGGAGGAACCACAAAGGTTATATGTCTTTATTATATAGTCTAAAAAGGCTGACTTGAGGAACGACAAAGGCTATATGTACTTATTATACAGACGATAAAGGCTGATTGGATGAACCACAAAGATATATGTACTTATTATATAGTCGATAAAGGCTGACTTGAGGAACCACAAAGGTTATATGTACTTATTATACAGACCACAAAGGCTGGCTGGAGGAACCACAAAGGCTATATGTACTTATTATATAGACGGCAAAGGCTGACTTGAGGAATCACAAAGGCTATATGTACTTATTATATAGACGACAAAGGCTGACTGGAGGAACCACAAAGGCCATATGTACTTATTATATAGGCGACAAAGGCTGGCTGGGGAACCACAAAGGCTATAATAGTATGTCCATATTATATAGTCGACAAAGGCTGACTTGAGGAACCACAAAGGCTATATGTACTTATTATACAGACGACAAAGGTGGCTAGGCTAGGGGAACCACAAAGGCTATATGTACTTATTATATAGACGACAAAGGCTGACTTGAGGAACCACAAAGGCTATATGTACTTATTATATAGACGACAAAGGCTGACTGGAGGAACCACAAAGGCTATATGTATTTATTATATCGACGGCCAAGGCTGACTGGAAAAACCACAAAGGCTATATGTACTTATTATATAGTCAACAAAGGCTGAATTGAGGAACCACAAAGGCTATAAGTATGTACTTATTATATAGGCGATAAAGGCTGACTGGGGGAACCACAAAGGCTATAATATTATGTCCTTATTATGTAGTCGACAAAGGCTGACTTGAGGAACCACAAAGGCTTATTATACAGACGACAAAGGCTGGCTGGGGAACCACAAAGGCTATATGTACTTATTATATAGACGACCAAGGCTGACTGGAGGAACCACAAAGGCCATATGTACTTATTATATAGACGACAAAGGCCGACTGGGGGAACCACAAAGGCTATATGTACTTATTATATAGACGACAAAGGCTGACTGGGGGAACCACAAAGGTCATATGTACTTACTATATAGACGACAAAGGCCGACTTGGGGAACCACAAAGGATATATGTCCTTATTATATAGGCGACAAAGGCTGACTGGAGGAACCACAAAGGCTATATGTACTTATTATATAGACGACAAAGGCTGACTGGAAGGACCACAAAGGCTATATGTACTTATTATATAGACGACAAAGGCTGACTGGGGAACCATAAAGGCCATATGTACTTATTATATAGGCGACAAAGGCTGGCTGGGGAACCACAAAGGCTATAATAGTATGTCCATATTATATAGTCGACAAAGGCTGACTTGAGGAACCACAAAGGCTATATGTACTTATTATACAGACGACAAAGGCTGGCTGGGGGAACCACAAAGGCTATATGTACTTATTATATAGACGACAAAGGCTGACTTGAGGAACCACAAAGGCTATATGTACTTATTATATAGACGACAAAGGCTGACTGGAGGAACCACAAAGGCTATATGTATTTATTATATCGACGGCCAAGGCTGACTGGAAGAACCACAAAGGCTATATGTACTTATTATATAGTCAACAAAGGCTGAATTGAGGAACCACAAAGGCTATAAGTATGTATTTATTATATAGGCGACAAAGGCTGACTGGGGGAACCACAAAGGCTATAATATTATGTCCTTATTATGTAGTCGACAAAGGCTGACTTGAGGAACCACAAAGGCTTATTATACAGACGACAAAGGCTGGCTGGGGGAACCACAAAGGCTATATGTACTTATTATATAGACGACAAAGGCTGACTGGAGGAACCACAAAGGCCATATGTACTTATTATATAGACGACAAAGGCCGACTTGGGGAACCACAAAGTATATATGTCCTTATTATATAGGCGACAAAGGCTGACTGGAGGAACCACAAAGGCTATATGTACTTATTATATAGACGACAAAGGCTGACTGGAAGGATCACAAAGGCTATATGTACTTATTATATAGGCGACAAAGGCTAACTGGAGGGATCACAACGGCTATATGTACTTATTATATAGACGACAAATGCTGACTGGAGGAACCACAAAGGCTATATATACTGATTATATAGACGACAAATGCTGACTGGAGGAACCACAAAGGCTATATGTACTTATTATGTAGACGAATGGAGAGATCACAAAGGCTATATGTACTTATTATATAGACGTAGGATCTCGTTCCCACGAGATAGCATCTCGACCCCACGAGATTGCATCTGGTTCGCATCTCGCTCGAACGACCTAATCAACCAATAGAATAGCACATATTACTCCATCATAATTAATGACAATGGTGCTACCTTTTGACTGGCTGACTATGTCATGGGAACGAGATAGCTAACGAAATCCTATCTCACGTGAGCGAGATCGTATCTCGTGGGAATGGAAGCTTGTACTGTTTATTGATATAAACTTGGCACGGACAAAAAAATATGTACAAAATTACATGACATTGTCCAGAAATTAATTTTGCATCAATAAAACTAAATCAAGTTAGCAGATGATCACTGATATCCCTAACCACTGACTGGACCGTCATACAACAAGTTTAGCGCAAATATTACGGACGGACGGAAGCTGTACTGCCGGGGGTATAACTACACGTAAGTCACATGAGAATTTATTTTAGGGACGGGTGGGTATGACCGAATTAAGCTGGCATTTCACAGTTTCAGATTATTAGTAAACTCAACACGTGTGAATGTGGGAACGTAAGTTTCCCGACGAACAAAAAAGCTTCAGGCGTAGCCGGATTAATATGGGGTGCCGTTTTGGACTTTAATAGCACTTTGTTCTTTATAGGAATTAAATAAGTGTATAATTGTGTCACTATTCCACCAGTTCGAAAAATTACGAGTGCCCGCTATACAGCTACATGTATAATCATTTAGTAATATGGATTTTACTGATAGTGACTCGCGGTGGTATCAGGATATTTTCATATGCAAATGAGGCATGATACTTTTTAATTATTTATACTAATTAAATCCGTCACGTGAAAAAAATAATGTTTTCCACCGATTATGAAGTATGATCATTGCACATCAAAAAATAAATACAGAGAGTGAATAGTAGTTTCCATTAACATTTTAACGAAACACGGTTATCGCCCCTGATATCAATGTGGAAATTTACGTCTGATACCAAATGTATAATAATGCCAATCAATACGTGGGGTAGTCGTGAATGAATGTTTGTTTTGCCAGAAAATGTCATATGTACAGAATATACAGAATTATCGGTTTTAATTCCTATAAAGAAAATTGTGTGCCTACTGAGTGGGCATGTACCTTTAACATTTAACAGCTAAATTTGAGAAATTTCCCGAGGATACAATATTTCAAAATGTATGTATGTGGTACTGCATACAATACATTTCGCAAAAGCATGAACCTTTAAAATAGTGTTTTTTTTTTTAATTAAATGTGTTATTTCCACTTTTCAATATATCATGTACATCGTTTTGCACTTGAACAAAATGGTATCTGATTATACTACGCACGTTACATTCAAAATGTATTAGAAAGTAGTGCTTAGAAAAGCGTAAAGTAAGGGAATGTAATGCAGATAACAAGAAGGAAGTAATTGTTTCAATTTGTGTTCATATCAGATAGACATGTTTAGTTGAATATTTGTCATTTTATGTACATATGTATCATGTGCTTGATTGTCTTGCAGTGCTAAAAACTTGTTAGACATTAAACCTACCCAACTTGATAATGTGTTGTTCTCTTGGCCTTATACGCCCGTGGGCGGCGGGCGGGCACACTTTGTCCACGCAATAACTAGAGTACTACTTGACTGATTGTAACCAAATTCTGTATACATGTTTATCACGGCAAGACGAAGAAGCCTATTGATTTTGAATGACGGCCATTTTTATTTTTCGCACTCTGTATCCTTGTCCACGCAATAACTCAAGTTCTACGTCACCGCTCGTAACCAATTTTTTTATTTTCGGACTGTACCTTTGTCCACGCAATAACTTGAGTTCTACTGGACTGATGGTAACCGAATGGTGTATACATGTACATGTTTATCACGTCCAGATGAAGAACTATATTGGTTTTCAGTGAGTTATCTGCCCTTGTTGACTGACCTTGCCTCGACGTGCGTATATTGTGACCTTCGGCACTCTTATTTTGTAGTTATTTCTAGTTCTATCTGGATTCTACTCTTTAAGTACTTTATGAATGATTCGAACGTTATATCGCGTTTTTCATATTTACATTTGAAAATGAAATATTTTCCTAGATTAAAGATGAAATTAAATTGTTGTGTCAAAAGTGCAGTATATTTTATTCCTATAGAACTATTTTGAAAGTTCACTATACATGTTATACCAAACATGTTGCGCATGTGTACATTCCCAGAATAAATGTTTTATACTTTCAACATAGATAGAACAAAAATCACATACGTTACTACTTACTATATTACCGTATATTACAGCGATAAAATAGTTTATTTATCCCCAGAATACATTTTTTTCGGCCTGTCTGTGTTACATATGATATTTTATTTACATATTTGTTTTTTTTACTCTAGACATAAGAGTTTCAGAGTTTGGATAATGGAATAATGCTGTTTAATGTACTTTCTTCTTTGATAAAATCTTCATTTCTTATGTTGAATATTGTTGAAAAATCAGGAAATCGTAAAAATATATTTATCCGATAACACGTCTTCATACATGTGACATTACCGCCACTTCCAAGTCGAGAACTATTTTCGAGAACATCGATCGTCGTTATAGTTGAGAAGCTGTACAAAGAGGGTGTCGAGTTCGTGTTTGTCGGCGAAATATTGACACGAGACTGTTTTTCCAAGAGTCCCGACCAAAACGTCATTCGAGAAGCAGAGGAAGTACATCAACCAACTTCTGCGTCGTCGCTTTGGTCGTATGTATGTTCGATTTAGCACAGTGAAGTATTCAGATAACTACGATGCTGAAAAAATACACATGTCGAGCGGTGGCATGAAGAAATACATCTTTACGGTAAAATCTGCCTTTTCACGTACATAAGTACCAATGTAGGTAAACAAACGGTCCTTTTCAGGACCACCAATTATATAGAAAGATGCCACAATTGTTCTTAAATAAGCCACCATATTGACCACTTCACGCTAGTCCACATCACAGCTGGTACTAGTGACACACACACACACATCATGCCCACTAGACACACACGCGCACGTACGCACGCACGCACAGAAGAGACCCGAGTGTAATGAAGCAATCATTATTAGTTTGATTTATGTATATACGAATTGACAGCATTGACATCCGCGCGTGAAATGTTCTTTTATTATTACGGAATATTCAAAGGTACATGCCCACTCAATATATAGGCACAAACGGTCCTTTATAGGAATTAGATATTAAGTGTATAATTGTGTCACTATTCCACCAGTTATAAAAATTACGAGTACCAGCTATACAGATATAATCATTTAGTAATATGTATTTTACCTACAGTGATTCGCGGTGGTATCAGGCTATTTTCATATGGTAATTTTTAATTAGTTATACTAATTAAATGCGTCAACTGAAAAAATAATATTTTCGACAGATTATACAGTATGATCATTGCACATCAAAAACTAAATACAGGGAATAAATAGTAATATCCGTTATCATTTTAAGGACACACGGTTATCGCCCCTGATATCAGTGTGGAAATTGACGTCTGATGTAAAATGTATAATCATGATTTTGCCAGAAAATGTCTCCGATGATGTCTTTGATATAAATTAACAGTTTGTGCATACTTAGTGGGCATGTACCATTAACATAAAACATCCTTTATCCACCTGGAATCTATGATATTTACTATTCCCATACTAGTTTATCTGCAGAAGACGATTTGAAATTGATTTAAAAATAATACTCATGCCTCATTAGCATAATACTTTTTATTTTCTGTGACGGGAGATGCTGGTACTGGATTAATAAAGTAGGCAACAGGTAGCTATATAAATTATAAGAAAAACGGGTGGAATAGTTACACAATTCCGTGTTTATTTTTCGAAGTAACATTGTAACAAGTACCATACATTTCATTTTTCATTTAACACAATGTGCGTACATCACGTGCGGATACTGAAACGTTCGCAAACTGATATTTACAGATGCACACATACGAGGGTAATTCAATATATATAGTGAAAATGGCTCAGTATTATTTCATCACCGTGTTCACGTATGTGATTATAACGTCACATGACTATGACGTCATACAACGTAATGACGTAAATAAATAATGCGACATCCATTGACGAAGAGTGTCAATATAGCGGTAGGCCAAATTTCATTCAGGTGTGGCCGTGGGCCATATATGTCATTCAGTTCAAACCGAAAGTACCTGACTGTCTGTCGTCTGCTACACGCCGCATATAAGTGTCTTGCTTGGTTCCCTATTTGCGCACCGCCTGTGAGTAGCGGGTCGGTACTATAAGTACATAGTTTACTGAGCCGGGCACCGTGTGGGCGGAGCAAGGAATATTGCGTTTGACATGCGCAGCAGTATACGTCCGTTCCTTATTAGGTCATTCGGGCACAATTGTCCGAAAGACATTGCTTTCTGGGACAGTTTCGGTCCCTAGGAGCCCACGTGACTTGGACTCTATAAATACTGCCCCCGGCTCGTGGGCCGGAGAGTTGGCCAATTTCTAGCAATTACAACGCACCTCCATTAAGTAAATAATTAAATATTGCATTGTACCTTCACTATTAACTTGGAGATTCTCAAATATTACATCTTTGTGGACACTATCGACATGGTGAGTCATTCATAATTACCATAGCATACAGGGTGCACGGCCACTCCCCCATGTCGCATAATTAAATGCCCTTTATGTTCCCATATTTTGATATCGTGTACGTGTATTAATACCAAGTAGTTCCGTATAATCGTAGAAATAAAATATATTATCCCCCACCAGTCGTGTCATTGTATTTCGAAACATTTGTGCGAAGGAGGCCAGGATCACCCAGAGAACCTGCTCAAATTATAACTGGCGGTGGTTCTGTCTGTGAACACCGTAGACCCTGATCAGCCTGCACACAGACGAACCCGCCCGGTTACACAGGTATATGCACAATATATCAACTTACATATTCGTTTTCATTATTTATTGGATGACCCTCGTATATATGCACATAATTATATTTATAGATAAAATACGACCGTTTAATGATTATGGGTCCAGCTTGTGACAAATTTAACAAGCCCCAATTTCGCATGGTCAGCTGCACAGTAATATTCATTTCGGGTCAGGCTACAACTATGCATTGTTTGGAATTGTAGTTCGTAGTTATCGATTATCTCGTTTGAATAACCATAGAAAAACTATCAAATGGATACACAAATAATAATTATTCATAATAATAATAAATAAATAATGATTAATAATAATAATGAATAATATTTATAATAATTAATAATATTTATAGACTATTAATAATAATAATAATACGTGTCGATTCATTCAGGTCTGGTTAAATAGCATGACAACAAGATGTATATACATGTATTTACATAATAGCTGGATGACACAATGGCGATACATGTAACAATCAAAATCTATTAACTTGAATAATTTGCATGTACAACTTATATTATAGCATTTTATGTTATTGTAAAAAAAATCATGCATTACGATCGATTGTTTGTGAATGCATTCCAAGCTGTGGGATCACGTGGTTTCCGAACCCGATTTTCCGACGTGACGTAATCTGTGACGTCATTTTCACAGTAGCTTTTCTTTAAAAACTGTGTAACAAACGGCAACGTGTACCGCATTTGCTACGGTACATTTCATAAAAAATATGTCATTCCATTAGAAACATATTAAAGGAAATCTAAACAAACATGGCGTACGTCACACCGTACGGAAACACGTGATCCCATACAATCACAAAGTGAAAACTATAGGATCGGCGCTGTTCATTCGTACTTTCTGCCTTTGTTGACTATATTTTCTTTGTCGATATATCCTTAGTGGTGTCATCTGTCAGCCTATGTCAACTATTTTCTTTGTCGATATAGCCTTTGTGGTGTCATCTGTCAGCCTATGTCGACTATTTTCCATATGAATATATCCTTTGTGGTACCATCTATTAGCCTTTGTCGACTATTTTCTATGTCAATATAGCCTTTGTGGTGCCATCTGTCAGCCTTTGTTGACTAGTTTCTATGTGAGTGTAGCCTTTGTGGTACCATCTCTCAACCTTTGTTGACTATCTTCTATGTGAGCGTATATAGCCTTCGTGGTACCATCGATTACCATTTGTCGACTATTGTCTATGCCGATGCAGCCTTTGTGGTGCGATCTGTCAGCCTTTGTCTGTCGATGCAGCCGTTGTGGTGCCATCTGTCTGTCTGGGGTGTTTAGGGTGGGTGAGTTTATTCCCCGGAATAGTTATAATATAAAACGAATAAAAAGCGGAACTCACATATGCGGACATATGTTATGTCCCCTATGACCGATTTTAGTATGTGATGTGACAAATTAAAGGGGATGCTATTAGCTTTAATGTGGTATATTGATATTTGGATATCACGAAAGTTATAAATGTGTCCATTGAATAATACATGTTCTTTGGGTTTTTTTCTCCCTGAAAACGGTGCTCAGATTCCCCGGAACTCATTAATGTATTAAACAATTATATTTCTTAACATAGTGTAGAAATTTGAGATGCACCACATTAAATGTGATATTCGTAGCTTTAATTTGATATATTGATTTGTATAATTGGTCATTTTGAAGTAGTTTAATGTGGATTGAAAATAGCACTTTGTCTGTTGCGGATTAGACAATACAAATACAGCGATAACTCACGGAACCCTTAATAAATTACACATCATTACAATATATGTTATTCTATATTAAAGATGAGTCGCATAGCTTTAATTTGATATATTGGTCGATATATTTGGAGATTTCTAAAGTATAAAACTATTCGCTTTAATAATGCAATTTCCACGGCCTTATTTATCGCCAAATGATCAACTAGTGATCAACTGAGAAAAGGAGAGGGCTGCATTGACTCCTATGCCACGTGTGCTCTAAACATAAATATGATGTATATATAGTATTCTGGTATGATATAAAAGCATCTTTAAGGATTGTACATATTGTCACCGCAAAAAAACAACACAATACGATATAAGTGAACATGAAACTAAACGTACTGCGAACATATAATTATAAGATAAAATTGTAATATCCCAAAATTATGATTATGAACAGATAACACGGTCATGGCCCATACGCACACATAAGATAGTTTACAAGGGTAAATTATTATAGTTTATGGAGATCATGTAGACACTGGTAAATAAGAAGTAAACAATCATGAGTCATTGACTGGTATCTGTTTATGGACGGAACGTAATTTCCTGTATGGAACCATACATCGGCTATATAATTAAAGAGCAATGACAATTTATACTTTTATCTAAATGTCATTATGGAAATTACAATTAATCAATTGATCTTATGTAAAATGGACCAATATTTACCGCTATGACAAAAACCGCCCATCTGTTTTTGTAACTCATTTTAATCCCTATTGATAATCAGCACGCACTTATATAAGCCAACACATTTAATAATAATCATAATATATATATAAGCCGAATGAATGAATGATAATTATTAAGTATAGTGCATTGCTTAGTGTTTAAAATCATTGTTAAATTGATTTACATCTACTATATATAGTGAATTCTGAGATTATGGCTCTTATAACTGGACATTCTCAAGTCAAGTATCTGGGTCAATGTATCGTTGATGATCGGATTTTTACGCTGTGTTTTCCTGGTTATACGATTCTGGTTGATGCCATTCATGAAGCGTCTGTAAGTATACTGTAGACCGAGTATTGTCTTCTAGAGTTGTGCATACTTCACTGAGCTAGACCACCAGAACAGAATCAGAAAGTGAAGCAGTTGCATGCTCATGCTTTACGCTGATTGCAACAATTATTCACATTTTCTCCTCGGGGATATATGTAGTAACTTAGTTGATCAATCAACAAGTTTAGCAGAACCTACATCGTCTATATCACTTTATCAGGTATGCTAGTTTCCCCCATTGACACCTCCCATATGGCACGCTTAATAAATTACGTATAACAACAAACATTAAGCGCGACATAATGGATTGTAATACTCGGCACATGCCATAAATTTGATCAGCCTGAGCGGATTCGCCGAGTCAAAAAGAGGGACAGTCAATACAATTAATTATTTATCTTGTATTTAAAGGCATTTTGTGTCTCCGATATACCTCGAAACTGATGAAAAGATGTAGCATTGTATCATTTTTCTGAACCCAACTGTACAAGTGAAAATGTTTAACGTCTTATACACATACTTATCGTGTGCAGGTCGTTGCCTTATTGATCGACACCAACGACATACCGCGTTCCGACGCGAATCAGGTTTAGAAAATCTCCAACAGCTGTGTGAAAATTTACATCAAATGAATGACAAGTACGTTTCTGCGAAATATGTGTAATTGATCAGGATATATACTATTCGTCCATTATTATCAGAATATACACTGTTCTTAATTTATGATTATGATATATACTGTTCGTCATTTATCATCAGGATATATACCGTTCGTTACATATGATCAGGATATATTATGTTCGTCATTTGTGAGCAGGATATGTACTATTCGTAAATTATGACCATGATATATTAGGATCATAATATACACTCTTCGCCATTTATGACCATGATATATACTGTTTGTCATGTCTGATCAGGATATGTACTGTTCGTACATTATGATCAGGATATACAATGTTCTTCATTTATGATCAGGATATATATACAAGTTTCTTCATTTATGATCAGTATCTATACTGTTTTCATGTATGATCAGTATCTATACTGTTTTCATGTATGACCATGTATGTATTTTATACATAATATTAAAACATAGAGATACACATTTTATTTGGTGTATTATTGGTCACGATTGATTATACATTATTGAAATTAGAATGGTTTATAAAGGTTCCGGGGATTGTACGTACTGTTAAACCGAATCCGGCAATGCGAATTTTAGTAAAAATAAAATCTTTGTTTTTTTACACTTTTCGTCGGTTAATCGTTACAGTCAATATACTGTGTTCAATATGACATGTAATTTTGCAATTTTGTTAATTCAGTTTAGAAATTATGGACGGTTCCGTGGGTTCCGGGGAATCTAAGCTCCATTTTACCGTTGCCAAGGAATGCAAATTCTTGATAACTTCAATTGAATATTTATATTAATTACACACATCGTAGACATACATATTATACACCAAATTAAAGCATGGAGACATACCTTTAATTTGATACATTTGTCATAAAATAGATATTATAAAATATGAATTATAACCATTAATAAAGATTCCGTTTATTACCGCATAATAAGTGGAAGAGTTCCGGCGAATAAACCTGTCCGTTTAGGGTGACCGAAAGCACAGGCAATGTTGAATATCCCGCACCCACTTGAATTCATGTAGTATAACAGTATCTATACATATTGAATACAATGGAATTATTTTAGTAGACCTGTGACCGAAAGCCGAAACACGCCGAATGCCTGTGAGTTTCCGAAAGTTTAGCTACAGTTCTTTAGGGTATAGCGGATTTTAGGGCATAGCGGATAGGTATATACTTTTTAACACAATATTTTGTTATATTGTACATTTAAAATAAATAAAATATTACCGTTATGAACAGTGATCCATCCCCCACACAATGACATGTTTACTTTGATATAGCAGTTTTATTGCCGTGCGTATAGCTTCAAGAAACACAATGACGTAACCGGAAGTTTACACCAGGTAAAGCGAAAGTAAGTTGCTCCAGAGTAATTTCACTGAAAATGTATAAACAGTTAGTTTGGAAGAAACAAACTCTGTGAATAATATGATGTATAATCATGTCCTCTATATCTGGAAAGAAGCTTGGTTCATAAATCACACCATGTCAATGAACACAGACGTGAATAAAATCCCAGCCCTGTTTTTACTTTTATCTAGAATAACACTCCCCTGTATATACTGCCTCTGGCTTTTACTGCAACTTTTACTCCTAATATGAAATAGGCACTACCTATGACGGGCGACGTTAGTATATGAAACTAAATTTACCAATTGATAGCTTTACCATGATGTTAGTATGCTATAAGCATGATAAACGGTACCGTAGTATATTGTAGTATTGCAGAACTACTTCCCGCAACTACCACGGTGTTACAACTTCTCTATTATAATTAAATGGTGTCATTGTCGCACTTCTCTCATTTGAACCAGTGATACAATTTAGATATTTCCGTTTCATATATAGTACATTAATAGCCTAGGCATAGTGGAGCGCGTGGTCGAGCGGTCTGAGGCGTCGGTCTGCTGATCTTACGATCGTGGTTTCGAGCCTCGCGTGCGTTGTGTCCTTGAGCAAGAAACTTTATCCACACTGCTTCAGCCCACCCAGATGTAAATGGGTACCGGCTAAATACCGGGAACATCGATTGTATTTGATTGTATTTGATTGTATGTACATGTACTTATGAATACAAATATGATCCACTAGTGATAAGCCTCAGTATACTGGCAAAAGCAAAGCATAATAGAAACTGTATTAGTACATTTACGATCATTTTAAGAAAAAATAACAAGGCTAAGAATCTTCAGTGATATTATTCCCAATTTTCGCAATCTCAGTCGTCATTGAGCACGACTGTCACTGGTCCCGGGTTGTTTCGCCCATAATCCTGTTCGCACCCCGGGTCGTTTCGCCCATATTCCTGTTCGCCCCGGGTCGTTTCGCTCCTACATATATAATGTATAGAAATATTGTAATACAAATATAATTCAGTGACAAAGAAATATGTAGGTAACATATGAGTAGTACGTACTCAGATACAATATATCTTGTCACGTTAGCCACGATTTCATATAAGTATAAATTATTATATGAAATCGTGTTACCAGCTGGCACCACGTGGAGGTGTGACAGGTATGATGCACATAAAATAAGCATAAACTTATCATACATATATTGTATTATAAAATATTTTATGAGCATCATATAAGCCAGCCAAAAAGTATTGGCCCTGAAAAGGGCCGTGAAGATCCGATTGGACAAATAATACCATACAGCAGACGATTCTCACTGCGACGGCGCGGCGGTGGCGGGTACCGTAGGACGGTAAAGATGGGAGCATCGGCGGAGAAAGGACGTGGTTGAGATGGAGTTGTCCATGTACTGGATCCATGCCTCCTGTAGTCTCGCGTCAAGCCGTGACGAGCCTGTCCGTACGTCTCGCTGAAGGTCCTCCGCCATGACGTTCGCCTCTACAAGTTCCGCCTCCCGTCACAGTAGTGGCACCAGTCTGTATATCCCCAGTCCTGCCTGGCCTGCGCGGTGATTCATCCTGTAGTGCCAGCCTGCAACAGTTGAGTACATACAATAAAGGATATTTGTGTTTGTGAAATAAAAGTTGTGCTATATATAGGATATTGTTGTTACCTAGTTGTTCCATAAAGGATATTTTGTGTTTGTGACTTACAAGTTGTGGTATTTGTATAATTTATATTGTTGTTACATAGTTGTTAAAGATTTACACTTGTTGATAGTGTCTCTTACCTTCCACGTCGTTGTTCGTCCGGACATGAAGCTGGAAGACTGACCAGGACGCCGGTGGGAACTGGTTGCTGACGATCCATTGGCGTTCGATGTAATCCACCAGCTTCTGTAGCGGCTCGGTTTTGACGCGTATCTTCAAGGCGGCGAAGGTCGGAGCGATGTGGGTCGCCGGCAGGAACGGGAGGGCCAACAGCTGACTGAAATATTGATTAGCAGATTTTTAGTGAGGTTCCATTGTACATACTAGTGGTGTTTTCTTTACATGTTTTATACTAGTTGATAGAACCTCTCAAAACGGGCCATCATAAGGGTGACGTTACTCGACATAGTGTATGTATACAGCGTGTTACATTGTGCACAGATTTAACGAGAACAATATTGAACAATATTGATTGTGGAAACCTCACTAAAATGGTCCACTGCATACTGGCATACGCATACTCATTCAAGTTACCTGATTAACTGGTGCGTCGTCTTTCGCTCCCGGTAAGTTGGGACCAGACCATACTCCTGCACGTGCCGCCACACTGCTTGCGTCCAATGGAATACGCAACCCTTCGTCGCCGTGACGTCAGGAAAGACGTCGGAAATCGCCTGCCAAGCAGCTGCAAAACATGACCATATGATTTGCCCATCATGATGATACAATTAATTCTCAAATTAAACAGATATTATACCACAATGGAGCGAACAGACAACTTATATATTTATTTCAACATACCTTTCTCTTTTTTAGTTTATACACGTACGCACCTCGTCAAAACGGACAGATGGCTCCAAGACGGGCGGCTCGTTGAATTCCCCGATCATCTGTAAACAAAAAATTCTAATTATATTTCCTAATCATAAATCATAAATTATTCATTACAGTCACAACAAAAAAGTGTATTATTTCCGCTATTCAATATGTACTTTAAAAACGAAAAATGATTTATATCTCAAATTAGTTACAACGTTAGCTTACCTCGAATGTTTCAAAATAACTATTCATGCGCACATCACACTATACTAAATGTGCATATGTATCAGCCGTGGAAGTGTAATACATAGGATATTCCATCTTACATGTTTGATGTTATGCATTTTTATTTTATACACGTACGTACCTCGTCATGAATCATAAATTATTCATTACAGTCACAACAAAAAAGTGTATTATTTCCGCTATTCAATATGTACCGTATACGTTAGCTTACCTCGAATGTTTCATCATCACGAATAGACGGTTCAAGGACGGGTGGCTCGTTGAATTCCGTGTCGTCGTCGCTGTACAGGATAGTAGACGGCTCTTCAGGTTCCTACATCAACAATGCATGTATTTATTGTATACACAGGTTCTATCATATTGGGAACCTCACTAAAATGGTACACTGTTCTGTTTATTCTACCCATAAATAACTGTTTACCTGTCGAGTTGGGCACTTCAATTTACCTGTCGAGGAGTTGGGCACCGTATGGATAGTGGGAACCTCACTAAAATGGTACACTGTTCTGATTAATGCTACCCATAAATGACTGTTTACCTGTCGAGTTGGGCACTTCAATTTACCTGTCAATTTACCTGTCGAGTTGGGCACCGTATGGATAGTGGGAACCTCACTAAAATGGTACACTGTTCTGATTAATGCTACCCATAAATGACTGTTTACCTGTCGAGTTGGCACTTCAATTTACCTGTCAATTTACCTGTCGAGTTGGGCACCGTATGGATAGTGGGAACCTCACTAAAATGGTACACTGTTCTGATTAATGCTACCCATAAATGACTGTTTACTTGTCGAGTTGGGCACTTCAATTTACCTGTCAATTTACCTGTCGAGTTGGGCACCGTATGGATAGTGGGAACCTCACTAAAATGGTACACTGTTATGCTTAATGCTACCCATAAAGAGCTGTTTACTTGTCGAGTTGGGCACCGTACACAAGTGTACGGGATATGCCTCTTTTCAGCGATGGCGCTCCTATACGTCTGGATAGCGATTCCTGAAATAAAATAACATGGATTAACATTTTGATTTGTCCGATTAAGTCATGATTGATACGCATGAAATACAAATAAACATGGCCAATTGATTGGGTATCTGGTGGGCAGTCTAAATCCCGGTCGGATTGTACAAAACTGAACCTTGTATTGTATTGTATTGATAACTGAATAATGCACTAAAATATTTTTCTAGGATGCATGAATAATAGCTTAATTGAGACACATACATCATGTGATTTTGTACCTTCGGACATCTGCGTAATTTCACAATATACAAATTTTACAATATTGTTTCGTAATACAATTCAAAAGTTGACACGTACATCATGTGATTTTGTACCTTTGGACATCTGCGTAATTTCACAATATACAAATTTTACAATATTGTTTCGTAATACAATTCAAAAGTTGACAATAATATCAGATTACGTTATCTGAGGTTTTGGTCAACTTCAGACGTCATTTACGGAAAATATCATAAATTTTGTACTCACCGACATACTTACCTGTACCACATGTGTGATGGGTCCACCCGTGGCAGCCGTCACACTCGATACCGTACTGGCGAGGACGTACGGAAGAAGAGCAGACAATGTAGACGATGTCCATAACTTCTAAGTAGGATAGTATTTTTTAAGAAATATGTAA
Organism: Conchocele bisecta; assembly: GCA_029237695.1. NCBI lineage: Eukaryota > Metazoa > Mollusca > Bivalvia > Lucinida > Thyasiridae > Conchocele > Conchocele bisecta. The sequence goes on from CM055269.1 coordinate 83,183,477, forward strand.
TTTGCTATCTATCTATCATGCGTTCATAGAGAGAAGTGTGCTGCAATCAGATTTTGGAGTACTATTTATTGGTGATTTTGTTTGCCAATTACTTCCTAATTGCATGTTAGTTGTCTGTCACTTCACACCAGTGGAGGTAATCCTTACTAATATAGCTTAATTGGGGCGGCGATATTCTTTCACATGATAATGAAGCCAGAAATTAGGGCGGCGATATTCTTTCATATCAAACTGAAGCCATTAAGGGATTAACGCCTTAATGCTAATTTCTTACCAGTGTGGTAAACATTGTAGTTCCTGCTCAATACAACAACGACCAGTAACAGTCACTTTATGTTGTGTATGGTGGGCCAAGGGGCAGGTTGTGGTTCAATAAAAGAACACTAAGAAAGCAGGGGTTCAATAAAATAACAAATATCCTCATGCCACTAAACTCATTTGTCTTAGAAAATACATGTTCGCAATTTTATTTCAGATGTCATTTACGGAAAATATCTTAACTTTTGTACTCACCGACATACTTACCGATCATAGAATATTCATACATTACACATGGAAATATACAGTGAAATATCTCCAAGCTATTCTCTAAATACTATATACAAACAAATATATATATATAAACTGGATTTTCTCTGGATTCGTCTATATCCTTGGATTGAAGAACCGTGTGCATCTGAAATAATAAAAATGTTGTTAGAAATTTTAACATTATTAATACTATCAATGACTAATTAATACACATCATACTATCATATTATATATATAATTCGCCAAATATAATAATGTACATATTTCCCATTTTCAATTCACCTTCTCATTATATCATACTATATATATTTCCCGTTTTCAAATAGGGGCGAAACGACCCGACCTGACCATACATATATCACATTTTCGACCAGGGCGAAACGACCCGGTGCGAAACGACCCGGGGCGAACAGGTAACATGGGCGAAACGACCCGACACCCTGTCACTTCGAGAGTTATACACATTTTGCCCATTTTTGGTATGAATTGTGTTAAGTTTTACATTTACTTTCTTTGATTAACCAAATGCTGTGTCAGATGTGTTTGTAACCTGGACTATAGCAACAGGTGCACTAGACGCACACTTGCAATGCATACTTTGTTCTGGTAGTCGTGTTCCCCAATTATCCCGGATCGCTTGACTATGTCTTGTATTTTTAAACTCACATCAGCGAATTTAAGTGCAGCGTGGCGGCTATAGAAATTCTCCAGGTGTGTCCTTCCAGTGATGCTATTATTTTCTCGATCCCTGGTGGTCTTTGAGCACATTTTGACCATTTTTCGTATTAGTTTTGTCCTTTTTACATACAGCTTCACTTAAGCTGTTGGTAAGAGGTACTTGTGTCATGAACTGTGAATACAGCACAGGCCGTGACACAACCGAGCAGGCGCAATAAAACAGCAGTTACAATGCATACTTGTTTATGTTAGTCATGTCCACAGAGTAGCATGGATCGCTTGACTTTGTCTTGTAAACAAAATCACAACATGTGCGCTTTCTATCCAATGCTATTGAGAGAGATATAGTGTGCTTCTATCTAACGATGTTGAAAGATAGAGAGAGAAATATTATGGTTTCTATCTAATGATGTTGAGAGAAGGTGGGTGGGGGTGCGGGGGAGAGATATATTGTGGTTTCTAGGTAATGATAGAGAAAGAGACACACAGAGACTGAGAGACTGAGACTGAGAGAGAGAGAGAGAGAGAGAGAGAGAGGGGGAGAGAGAGAGAGAGAGAGAGAGAGAGGGGGGAGAGAGAGAGAGAGATGAATGTGGGAGAGAGTGAAAGAGATAGACAGACAGACAGACAGAGACATGGGTGTGAGAGAGAGAGAAAGGTGTTAAAATAAATACGGAATAATGAAACTCCATTTTGTTGCAAATTTTTTTCTTTTTTTTCCCATAAAATATTCCAATGCACACTTAAGGCATTTCTACTCTCTCGGGGGACTCTTCAGCGTTGTGATAAAAGCAACTTTAGTCTTCCTAACGACAACACAATTTTGAAATGCAGTAACTTCGTAAGCTATATTTTGTATACTTTCCGATGTTATCTACATTTTGTTTTAGAAGCAGTTGGCCCTTTGGGCCAAATTATTCCTCGCCCGTATTAGTAATACCACGTGTCGTAAAAACACCGTCTGCTTGGTTTATCGGTTTACGGTAAAACAAATTTTACACTTTCAATCATATGTTCAACCTAGTTTCACTGAATGGTAAGTTTTCATATACGCGTAACATAAAGCGGGCGACAAAGAGTCACCCGTACTAACACTCTTGTCAGTTTGACGCGCATACATGCATCTATAAGTCCCCAACAGGGGTTCTAGATTAACGGAAGATAGATAGATAGAATAATAACGCACGTGCTTCCGGCAGTAACGGATCCTAATGTGCGTACAAATCAGATTTGCGGGGATCGTCTCAAAATCAATATGACCTGCGAACACTATATCAAATGGGTTTGTTATGCCACCGGAGACGGGTGGCACACAGTGTTCGGACCGTCCGTCGATTCGTTCGTCCGTCTGTCCGTCCGGGCCAACATCGGGGGTTTAGGAGCTTAGGGTAAGGGTTAGTAACAAAGGATTCCTTTGTTATAGTCGGTAAGCTCCTAATTCCATTGATCTTTAGGAGCTAATCCTTTGATCTTTTAAAGAACAAATAGCTCATAACTCCCAAATGTTTGAATGTCCGTCCGTATGTCAGTCAGTCCGTCACACGTTTTGGTTAACCAGGTCGTAACAGTTTCTCAAACTGGCCATAGCATCTACAGTAGAACTTCGATCACTCGAACCGGCAACGGAATCGAGTTTGAGTTCGAGCGATGCATAGTTCGAGGGAATGAAGTTTAAAAAATGAACCGTCACATTCAGTCAATAAAATCACTTATGTGAATATATGAGATGACCGATGTGACATGCCATTGTATATGCATTACATTTGGAGGGAGAAATGAAAAATAACAAATACAATTGTAAAGTTGCGGTTTTATTCAATATTTACATGTAATTATACGTCAAATAAACCGCTATGTTCCGCTTTGCGTCTATACATAATACTGGTATCACCCAGTGTCTAAAAATAGCACATAGCACAGTGGTTGGAATAAATATACAAACGGAAAATATAAACGAAACAATGTCAGTATGCAGTTATAAACACTATAAATTAACGCCTGAAGAATTCCATGATCTCGGTTTGTTTGTTATTGGCACATTACATAAAATGAATTTTGTTCAAATCACTTAATTAGCGTGAACATCATAACGCCCGTAATTCACGCCGCTATTGTTTGCGATTCGTGATTTAATGTCATCCCGCGTCAAGGGAAACTACTCAACGCGACCGCCCGCAATGGTGGAATTCGCACCTCGTTAGACAAACAGCTGATCACAGACTTACCTGTTCGAGTTATTAACGGTAATTACCACTGTTTGACCGTCCACGGGACTAATCCACAGGTTCGACTGTTCGAGTAATTCATAGTTCGAGTTTACATGAATTATATAGGAAATTTGCCGGGACTGTCGAACCAGTTCGAGTTTTCCATGGTGTTCGAGCCAGACCTGTTCTAGTTATCGAAGTTCTACTGTACATACGTTGCTTTTATTATTATACATGTATGTAGCTTCATTCTATCTTCATGAAAGAGGGGGTGTTTCATTGTAGAGAGATCAACACCACAGGGATTGAAAATTCTAATTGACATTGACAATTACAATTTTAAAATTTGTGAATATTTATTTTAAAGGCTTTAATTTTCTAAATAAAAATAATACTGGTCAGGCCCATAGCCAGGATGAGGCAGACGAGGCAGCCGCCTTGTCTCAGATTTTGCGGGTTTTTTTTATGATTTTTACACTCTATCGTTTTGCGGTATGTTTGAATTTCTGTAAAAAGTTGAGGCGAACTGTCGGCGCATGCTGGGGTGTTGACTTAGTGGTTTTTTTTCACTCGACGCCAATATACATTGTTGCTGGAAAAAATAACAATAGCACATGTGTGCCCACCTCCCCTCGCCATTTCTTTCTGGGGTGTTGACTTTTTATTTGTTTTCACTTCCAACCCCGATGTTGCTGCAAAAAATAACAAAAGCACAGGTGTGCCAACCTCCCCATGACATTTTTTTTCTGGGGTGACTTTGTTTTTTTGTTTACTTCCAACCCCAATGTTGCTGGAAAAAATAACAACTCATGTGTGCCCACCTCCCCTCGCCAATTTTTTTTCTGGGGTGTTGACTTTGTTTTATTTTCACTACGCCAATGTTGCTGGTAAAAATGCGATTTCAGGGCATTATATTTAATGCCGTATCCGGTGGTCTAAGTGCCGGGAAATCGCGTCTAAGTGCCGGGAAATCTCGTCTATGACGATCTAGATGTCAAAATTGTCTTGGGGGAGGACCCCCAAACCCCCCAAATTAGCGGTGCGCGTCACTCTTCGCGCTCGCTTGTTCACAATATTTGTTTCGCCTCGTCTCATTTTTAGTTCGACTATTCGAAGAATAAGTAGAGCTTATGTTGTCACCCTGGCGTCGGCGTCACCGTCACCGTCACGCCTTGGTTAAGGTTCTTAGTCGAGCTTGTATATGGAATACTACTGGCCCTACACCCACCATACTTTGACAACTTCATCTCCTAGTGATGTACATCAATAACCCCTGATCTATATTTGACATTGACCTACATTTCCTCTTGAATTACTTAGTTAATTCCCCTTGGTTAAGGTTTTTAGTCAAGCTTGTACATGGAATACTATTGTCCATACAGACACCATACCTGGACAACCTTTTCTCATAGGGATGTACATCAATAACCCCTGATCTATATTTGACCTTGACCTACATTTCCTCTTCAATTACTTACTTAATTCCCCTTGGTTAAGGTTTTTAGTCAAGCTTGTATATGGAATACTCCTGGCCCTACACCCACCATACTTGGACAACTTCATCTCCTAGGGATGTACTCAGTAACCCCTGATCTATATTTGACCTTGACCTACATTTCCTCTTTAATTACTTAGTTAATTCTCTTTGGTTAAGGTTTTTAGTCAACCTTATAGATGGAATACTCCTGGCCCTACACCAACCATACTTGGACAACTTTATCTCTAGTGATGTACAATCAACATCCCTGACCTATATTTGACATTGACCTACATTTAACCTTGAATTACCTAGTTAATTCCCCTTGGTTAAGGTTTTTAGTCAACCTTGGTTAATGGGTGTTTAGTCAAGCTTGTACATGTAATACTATTGTGCATACAGACACCATACTTGGACAACCTTTTCTCATAGGGATGTACATCAATAACCCTGATCTATTTTTGACCTTGACCTACATTTCCTCTTGAATTACTTACTTAATTCCCCTTGGTTAAGGTTTTTAGTCAAGCTTGTATATGGAATACTACTGCCCTACACCCTTCATACTTGGACAACTTCATCTCCTAGTGATGTACATCAACAACCCCTGATCTATATTTGACATTGACCTACATTTCCTCTTGAATTACTTAGTTAATTCCGCTTGGTTAAGGTTTTTAGTCAACCTTGGTTAAGGTTTTTACTCAAACTTGTACATGGAATAATATTGTGCATACAGACACCATACTTGGAGAACCTTTTCTCATAGGGATGTACATCAATAACCCCTGATCTATAGTTGACATTGACCTTCATTTCCTCTTTAATTACTTACTTATTTCCCCTTGGTTAAGGTTTTTAGTCAAGCTTGTAGATGGAATACTCCTGGCCCTACACCAACCATACTTGGACAACTTCATCTCCTAGTGATGTACATCAACAACCCCTGACCTATATTTGACCTTGACCTACATTTAACCTTCAATTACTTAGTTAATTCCCCTTGGTTAAGTTTTTTAGTCCACCTTGGTTAAGGTTTTTAGTCAAGCTTGTAAATGGAACACTATTGTGCATACAGACACCATACTTGGATAACTTTTTCTCATAGGGATGTACATCAATAACCCCTGACCTATATTTTACCTTCACCTACATTTAACCTTGAATTACTTGGTCAATGTTTATAGTCAAGCTTGTATATGGAATACTATTGTGCATACAGACACCATACTTGGATAACTTTTTCTCATAGGGATGTATATCAATAACCCCTGACCTATATTTGACCTTGACCTACTTTTATCATTGGATTACTTAGTTATTTCCCCTTGGTTAAGGTTTGGTTTTTAGTCAAGCTTGTATATGGAATACTCCTGGGCCTACAGCAACCATACTTGGAAAACTTCATCTCCTAGTGATGTACATCGATAACCCCTGACCTATATCTGACATTGACCTACATTTAACCTTGAATTACTTAATTAATTTCCCTTGGTTAAGGTTTTTACTCAACCTTGGTTAAGGTTTTTCTGCAGGCCGCAGCCACCTTGTTTGTCAAGCTATGTGTACATCGACAACCCTCGTAGTCGAGCTATGCTGTTCTCCTACAGCTCTTGTTAGGTCTGGCTACGGCCCTGCTGGTACATTTATTAATTACCACAACCAGTGGAAATTTCAGTCCCTGTTGTTTGCGACTCGGTATAAAATGAACGCCCATTCCAGCCTCTTTCATTTGTCTGCCTTTCCCCACCACTTGCAATGGCCTTAAACACACTAAAAAAATCTTGGAAAACTAGCTCGGCAGGGGAACCTATTAGTGGAGTCTGAAATGTAATTTGGCGAGATTTCTTGGCTCAAATTGAGTTAGGGGTGGATTTCCCATCATCAGGAGCGGAATAATGAGAACATCATAGGGTCCAGGTTTTTTTTACCCCATTAAGCCTCGTTTTGGGCCAAATCCAAGATGGCCGCCATCTGAGAACCGAGTATTGCAGATCTCGGCATCCGGTGGTCTGATTGTGGCGATCTTGGTGTCTATTTTGGGGTCATCAGAGCCACTGAGTTGATTGGTGATATTTTTGAGATGATTCATGGTCAAGGTCACACTACAGAGGTCAAGGTCAAGCTCAAATGACCCAAAAATTGCAAAATGTTGGCTTCGCGACCTTGAATATATTATTTTTTTCTTATTTTGCTGTAATATGTATGCTTTTACAATATGCTGTGTCAATCTATGTTTACCCCAAAGTAAAGTAAGGGCAATGAACACACGAGAAAATATTATCTAACTGATTTATTGTACGACTGTGTCGAATATGCGAAAATATGTGAAGAGACAAAATGACAAAAAGACAACACTGAGCTATACTTTCAAACACTGTATCCCATAGAGTGCCACTGACGGTTTCTTGTTAGGAATCTATAATTTTGTAATGCCTATTCTGAAGAAAACTGTAGTGTCAACAGCATCATATGCATGATAAAATTATAGATGTCTCCGGAAAATATGAAATTTTAGTAACTTTTAGTAATGGCACTGCACGACCTCAACTATTGTTCAAATGCATTCTCTGGCAATGTCAGAGTAATTTAGTGAAAGTTTTAAATGTTTCAAGGTGAATGTCACTAACTCGGAGTCGAGGTCAGGACTTATAGGTTAGATACGGCGCTTTCCTCCACACCTCCTCCTCCTCTTCCTCATCCATTTGATAGTCCTTGTGGTTGTTGCAACCTTCTGCATAACACTTGCAAAGAGGTGTGCAAGCTAGACCATTCTTCGCACAAGAACAGTTCCCTTTGCATTCTCCCTTGCATCCACATTTAACCAGTTCAATTACAGCTCGGGTGCTGGTGGTACAAGGCATCTGATTGGAAGCTCATCTTCTGACCAGCCATTCCCACGCAGACGCGGAAGTGAGAGCTGAGGAGAAGTGTAGCCCTTGTCACGCATGACCGCATAGTTGGCCCGCTGTATATGAGGGATCAGTGTGCTACGGGTTGGAGGGAGCATCTCACTCTCAAGATTTCTAGCCCTGAATAGTTCCCAGCGAAGGTCAGGTAGGATACGGGTGAGCTTTTTGGAGCGGTACACTTTACATACGAATGTCTCCAGGTGTTGAAGGTTGGCGGACATGACAGGTATGCTTTCACTCTCAGATGTGGTCGGCAATGATATAGGCCTGTCCCGAGATGCCTGAAGGTCTCAATGATGGGATCCGTATCATCAAGCGAGAGGAAAGCAGTCATCCAGGTCTTCTTGGAGATTCCTACAAACTTGCCTCCCCAGTCTGCCCCTGTGAAATGGTGAAAGCCCAGCAAAGCTCTAGACTTCTGCCTCCCAATGGCTTGAACTCGCTCGCACACGTCTATCTCTCGGTGCTTTGCCCCTTTCCCGGTCCGAAGCTTCAGTTGAGTAAGTGCACCAAGATGCTCGCATGATACTAGGTCCATGAGTAGAACGAGCACGTCGGTGTCAGGGAGACCAGACGTGCACCTCACGCCAAGTGCACTCTTGTAGACTCAACATGACGTGGAGGGGGATCAGTGTATCAGCCTCCTCATGTGAGTGTGACTCAACCGAGCTCCATGGGTTGATGGTCTTGGCAACCGTGTCTACACACCATGATCTTCACGTCTTCACCATCAAACTGTTCCAAGAGGCCCTGGGCAAGGTGGCATGAGAGATTGTGCTTCGTAGTTGTACATGACAGTAGTTGCTTCAGTGAGATAGCGTTGATTGACATGCCATCGTGGACGTCATACCCGGCACTCGCAGCATCAATAGTCACCGCCCTCTTAATCCTCGTCTTCGCCTTCAGACCCCCCTCCACATATCGATCGAAGATGATTCTTGTTTCCACGTATCCCTTCATCATCCGCTCAATTCTTGTGTTGAATGCTGTCTTGAGATGAAGAATGGTAGTCATGCCAGGAGTCTTCTTCATACCATGTAGAACGGCCATTGCATCGATGATAAGCACACGAGGCAGTGTTTGCGCAGGGGCATCAGATGGATCAGGAAGTGCAGAAGACGGCGGGGGACACTGGTGGCACCTGGAGTCGAGCAGAGGCACGGCAGGTGACGGCGATAACTTTGCGGTTTCTACAGCATGGATGATGCTTGCCTTATCGGTAGGAAGAAGTAGAGATCCGTCAACAGCAAATATGGAATGAGGGATGACGGTATAGCTTCGTAGTTGCCAATCATGTCTGCCAGCTTGGGCACGAGGTCAGGACGTGATTCCTGGATGATCAAACATCGCCCCAAGAACTGGCGGTCCTCTCGTAGTTTGAAGACCTTGCCACCAACCTTGACCTTTGTCTTCTGTGTCCAATTGGTGAAGTGTTTTAGTTTCAGCTTCTTCATGGGATCCCAGATGGATTGAGTGGATGTGGTCAGAAGTCGATCGTTGACAAAAGCCTCGTAGGCTTTTTGACCCTTCTCGGGTACTGCAGAATATCGGGCTTCACCGCCTCGGGGATAATCGCAGATGATACGATGCTTTTCAGTGGAGCTGTAATCACAAATAGATTTCCTAGGCAGTGCATCTGCATGCAGCTTCGGAGCTTCACGGCATTCTGACTTGATCGCACAGACACATTACCTGAAAGCTGGTAGTGCTCACCAGTGGAGGTGGCAGATGAAGATGGGAAGCTACTCAAGAAGTTTTTGACGATTCTCGCAAGATACGGTGTAGTGTGAACCAGTCGATCAAGGGATGATTCATCTTGAGTGAGTCCAACTAAGCCGCCGTGGCCCTTTTGATCTGTGAATAGAGAGGTGAAGGGGATATATGACTTGGTCACGACGAATGTACCAGTTTTGAGAGCTTCCCATGTCAACGGGTCCTCTGTCTCGAGCTCATTCATCTGTGCCAGATGGAGAGGCATGAGCCGTGCATTGTTCAGGAGGTCAGCTGAAGAAGCTCGCGAGTTCACCGATTTCCTCGTTCTCATTCTCCTCAATGTGACTACCATAAAATGCTTCTAGGTCTTCGTAGATCTTAGCCATATCTGGATCACGCTTGTGTAGGGCCTCCTTCAGTTGCTGACACTGTAGACGAACAGGTCCACAGAGCTTTCAATAAGGATGAAAGTAACAGGATGTTTTGAAATAGTAGATGGCAATTTAATAATGACTGCTGCTCGGCACTTGTGCCAAGTGAAATCTATGGTGCATTCTGCAGTCAAATTATATCATTTGATAGATGAAAATTATGACTTTCGGCTTCATTGTCGCCAAACAATACGAAATCCGGTGAAGTAATTTATAAGTTAATGACGAATAAAATGTGTGAGGGGGAGGGAATGGTGATAAAAATATTTTGTTATTGTGAAGTTCAAAATCCTATTATTAAAATTATTTTGACCACAATCACAACAGGGCTCCAGATAAGGAATTAGTAATAGAGTATTGTCACCCCATCATTTCTGAAGCAATTGGGTATTTCAAAATTTTAATTGTGTAAAATAGAATCACACTACTGTTTACACATTAGCAGGCCGCACTTATTGAATAGTTTGCTTCTAAATGAAAACACATCTTGGTATTTCATTATAATTGTCTCCTTGGAGACAATTCTAATGAAATACCAATATGTGTTTTCATGGAAAAATAAGAAAATATGCTATATTTGTGGTCTGTTTATTGTTTTCTGTAGCATGATAAAGGTACCACAAATTTTTCATTGCTTCTTGATACTCACTACTACTGATTTCAATTCGGTTTTTGGCAATTAAACATTTTAATTGGGTATTTACGCAAATACGCAGCTTATCTGGAGCTCTGATCACAAAATGGACCTGCAGCATATTTGAGAAACTGTGACAAATTGGTTAATGAAAAGTGTGACGGACGGACGGACGGTCCAAACACTATATGCCACCTGTTTCTTCGAAACCCGGTGGCATAAAAAACAAAAACAATTAGGCTATAGGTATGCCTATTTAATATTATTAACAAATTGTGAAAAAGTTTCACAAATTCATTCGGAAATACGAGTATCATGGTTACTGGTAACCACCGTTTAATGGGGATAACAACCGCAAACATTCATTGTACTTGGGACCTACTACGTGCATAGATTTACCTAAAGATAATATGACAAAGGAACTAGAAAGGGGGGAGTTATTGTACATAATATATAAAGCAAGCGCTACCGGAATCTGCAAAGCCAAATTAGTAAATCAGCCTGTCGTTTACGTTTCTTCATTTTTGTTGTTGTTGTTGACGCAGACTGTTTATGCCGACTTGATTGTATTGTCCGACGCACAGAGAAAAGCAACGTGAGGCTCGCGCGTCGGAAATAAATAAAAATATGTAAAACAAGAACTGCGTCTGTCGAACGCGGATGCCACCTGCAGCATATTTGAGAAACTGTGACAAAGTGGTTAACCGAAAAGTGTGACGGACGGACAGACGGACGGACGGTCCAAACACTATATGCCACCCATTTCTTCGAAACCCGATGGCATAAAAATGTATTTTATTGTATGTTCAGTAATATTGTAATAGTTATGACTCCGTTATGACATGCAACTCATCTTCTACGAACTATACCTTTATATCGGCATTCTTATTCCCGGCGTTGACAACACAATTTTATCCGAAAGCGGGTGAAATTGTTTTGAGCAGCACCCAAAATCAAGTCTGCGGAAAAATAATTGAACCCGGCAGTCCAATATTGTACATTGCGTACTATATGCCAACAGGGAACCAACGCTCAAAGGGACCAGTAAACATCGAGTTTGCCTTCTTGGGTCACTGAAGATGTAATTTAGCCGGGATTTTTTTATTTTTCTGAACGAAATATAGGCGGCGATATTTTAGAGAATATACGGCGGTAAACCGCCGGCTACCGGCTACTATTGAAAGCCCTGGGTCCAAGTGGTAGATCACTGGATATCGCCTCAAACTTCATCATCATGATCGCTACTGCCATCATGATGTGGTACTCCACTCCACGTTTGAACGCTTTTCCACCATAGATGCCACGCAGAGCGGCTGTAGTGTAGACGCCCGTTTCTACTGCCACAGTGTCCATTCTGCTGCCGTCTACGGTTTTTCCCAGAGCATGGAGAGCGGCGAAGCATATATGTAGACCACCAGCTTTGAGAATCCAGTTTTTGTTCTTCACAGATTGCTGGATCTGCATGGCACGGTTATAGAGATCAAGGTCGAGTTCGATGACTGTACGCCGCTCAGGTCCGACAACGATGGCCGATATATTCTGCGTCAACCTCAAAACAGTACATAGCGTGGCTAAGTCAGTAGGTGGGGTTTTTAACAGAGGAGCGAGCACCTCAGAATTCATCCTCTTTGGAAGAGTTGCTGTTTCGTGTGTCAGGAGGAGCGACTTTATGGCTGCCCATGTTGGCATGATTTCTTTCTTGCCTATCTTCACCTTGTCATTTTCCCTGCTTTTCACATTAAGTATGGATGGAGTGGAATCGGCAGCATCACCGGCACCCGACGGGTCTTCATCATGGGGAGTGGACGAGTCGCAATCGGGAGGATTGGGTATGTCAACAGCTTCATTGCCCAGGACGAACAAGTCGTCATCAGGAGGAGCGATCGATTCACCATCAGGAGGATTCGATCCGTCACCAGATTCATTTCCCAGGTAGTTGGCCAGTACCCAGGTGCGGTTGTAGCGCTTGTATGGCTTCAGGAGATGCTTCCTTTCCCCAAACGTGAACGTCTCAAACCTGATTGGCTTTTTATGGATGACAGGTTCTTCCGGGTAATGAACTGCTACCTGAAGTGGCATGACTGGTGCCTTGTCAGGAATGACAAGTGGTTCTTGGATAGGCTCTGCATCTTCATCGTGATATTGGTTCAGAACAACGATGACTCCATGGAACGTATGCTGGCCATAAGCCGTGTCTTCCAGCATGTCGATATTGTCCACGGCAAACGTTAGATTTATTCCATTCTTCAACCAGTCCGGCAAACAGACAGCAATACCCCCAGGCGCATTTTGCATGCGTAGCAGCACACCATGCTCAATGCGCTTCTCGATATTTAGGATGTTTGTGTAGCCTGTTCCAAGAAATACCGACGACAAATTTGTGATGAGAGTCTTGTCCCGGACTCTAGCATGAATGGCAAGTGGGAGACCGATGGAGAGCGGAGTTTCGGTTCTTCGCTGAAAACCTTTGTTTGTTTTCGCCTTGAGCTTCACTTGTCTGTCTGTGCGGGTGTTCTGAATCAGAAACTGACATGTGACGTCCACTGTTTTCTTCTCTTCTGCTGTTCGTCTTTCCCCGACAGTGCTGGATCGGCCGAAAAGTAGATGTTTTACAAACACTTGCAGCATAGGCGGGTTTGCGAATGATCTCAGCTCACCGGTGAATCTCCAGTCTTTTCCGTCCAGAAGTTCATGCCTCAGAGCACTGGAGACATCAAACAAAGCTGCAAGTATCGGATCATCTTGATCTCGCATGGCATAATAGGCTACAGCTTGACTGACTGAGTTAGACAGTGTGACCCTCTCTGGTTCATTTGGAGATACAGACTTTACGAACTCAACATGCGGTATATTTCTGAGAATGAGATCCTTGAGGAACTTTTTGTGGTGCCAACCAAACTTAAGATTGTGCTCCTTCAGCAGTGACACATATTCATCGTTTATTTGGTTCATATTGAGGACGGCACCTTCAACTGACAGAGAACCACGAATATACATAAGCAATTGGGTGTCACACAGCTTTCTAATCACTGACTCATTGTCGTTCGAATTTTGAGTACTAGTACACGTTCGCTGAGCGGCACGAAGGCAAGCTGAATGATAGCACTTCTCAAGAGCCGAGGCATCCCCTATTCCTTCAAGGTCGGCCACACACGTACGAACAGTATCATCTGTAGTGTTGTCCTTAATATGGAGTAAAGTTTGGCCTCGGCCGTCACTGTAGATACAATGCGAGGGATCTGTTGATGATGACGGACAGAATGAGCATGGTGCAAAGACACAGACAGCCTCTTTTGGGTTAGTTTTGAACCGCTTAAGTCTGACATTGTCCTTGGTGTTGCCTGGACGGCCACCCGGTGAAACAGTGGCGGGTGAAGTTGTCCGAGACCTTTTTCTAATACGCTCCAGGTGTGTCTTATTTACTATGGGTTTACGGCATTCACTGTGATATCTGATCTTAGCTAATTCGGAAGAATCAAGTTTGGAAATGAAATCTACCAGTGACTTATATTTCAGTTCCCAAAGTTACTCTCTCCCGAGCAGTATTACACATGTCATGGATATCGTCCAACTTCGGATTTTTTTTTACAATGTCTCCCTTCCTCTTGCACACAACACACGTCGCACAATCAAATTCTTGTGACATTCTGGGGATTACGCACGGTAGGTCAACTCAAATCAGCTACATCAATCTGAAAACAAACAACACTAGATGTAGAATAAACTTCTGTGATGAGGGTTAAGCAGTACCTTAGCTGGCCAAATTAAAAAAACAACTAAAAATGGACCAAACCACACAAGGTCACCTTTTAAGAATTACAAACGGACAGACGGACACACAGCGAAAAATTCTTTAATTTATGTTCTACAAGACTACATTCGACATGGCATTTGGGAATAATTTAAATGTTCTATGTAGACAAGTCATCACTATAACAGTAAGCCTGTAGGTAAAATGACGATGTGAATACGTGTAGCAATACTTACCAGCAAACAGATTCAGATTTTGACAGACGATATTTATCTTGTTGTTGTATTTCTGATATTCAGCCACTGACTTTTCGTTCCACCTACTCTCCACAACCACAACGAAGTCTGGTAGCGTGGTGGTATTTCGGCCGAATGCGTAGAGTTGACAGGTCTGCATTCAAGTTTGGAGCACTTCGGCTTTGTTTCCATCGCGTAGCAAAATGGGATATAGGGATGCAAAAGTCGTTATTTGATCTTGCTCTTGACCTTGATAGTGTGACATTGATCGCTAATCATCACAGAACATCACCAATCGACCCAGCATGTTGCAAAAGAACATGGTTAACAGTAAACCCAACAAAATCCATCTATCCGAAGTAGTGAAGCCAAAATTTTGCAATTTTTGGGTCATTTGAGCTTGACCTTGACCTCTGTAGTGTGACCTTGACCATGAATCATCTCATAAATATCACCAATCGACTCAGTGGCTCTGATAACCCCAAAATAGACACCAAGATCGCCACAATCAAACCACCGGATGCCGAGATCTGCAATACTCGGTTCTCAGATGGCGGCCATCTTGGATTTGGCCCAAAACGAGGCTTAATGGGGTAAAAAAACCTGGACCCTATGATTTTCTCATAATTCCAGCCCTGAAGATGCAATATTCCCCCTAACTCAATTTGAGCAAACAAATCTCGCCAACTTGTTTTTTTCGACATTTCAGACTCCACTATATGCCCAAATTTTCAGTTGGGGCTAATAGCCCTAGTTGCTATCGATGTGTCGCAAATTATTTAAGTCCACAACCATTCCCTACGACTGAAGCAATCGATCGACTGAAATACACACATTGCTTCAAGAAAATATTGGGATGAAAAAAAAGTTTAAGCAGTGTAAATATTTTTTTTATTTTTCAGTTACACATGTACACATGTACACATTACATGATGAAACAGATTTAATCAGTGTTAATGTGATATGCATGTAAGCATGTTTCCTAGTCATTTACAAAACAAATACATGATTTGGAATGTTTTGAGACACCCCTCAGCACTGTCGCACACGTATCCGATAAACACAAAAGCTATCCGTTACTGACTAATTCAGTGCGTTAGGTAAACAAGGAATTATGCGAGGAAAACATTGGAATAAACTAAAAAAGTAACCCAATTTGGAAAGAAGACACTTTTTCCTGTCTATTGGTACCAGGTACTTGTCCAAATGTTCTACTTTAAAGACGTATGCAGCAATAATCTTCTTAGCTATCCGCTAAACACTAAAGAACTGTAGAGTAAGAAACTTTTGTAAGTTGTTCCTTGTTTCCGACTAGTTGCAGCCTGTAACTCTGTGTCAAATAGATCAACTAATTATGGCAATATCACGATATGCAACTTAGTACACTACTGTCTGTTCCAAGTTTTTTTTATGATACAGTGCATTGGGTGGCACGATTTACAATGGTGTCGGCTAATTCTGCACACCTAAGGCTTTCCAAACAAATTGATATGGCATTACCATCTCCATATTCAGTCAATCTTTCCTGAATATTCAACGCAGTTCAAAGCCGTTTGTGCAGGTAAAATGTCAACGTTCTGACCTCAGTAAGTGACGTAAATTGTGTGATGTATGACACTGGATCAGCATAGCAAAATTATTATTAAAGCCCCTACACGGCTCAAGTTGCCGAATTTGGCCTCCTATTGGGTTTGCCCACACATAAATTCAACAGGTTTCTATTTACACACACTTTGAAACTGTTTGCATTCATTTTGGTACAAAAATGAGTTTGTAGTCGATGAAAATGTCAATGTTTGTTGATAAACAAACAGCAGGTGCTTGTTTCAAAGCCCGATCGATTTTCTGATAGACACTCGGGTCAACTCTTCAACTGCCCGATTCGCGGCCGATGAATTCCGATAGCCCGAGTTTATCGACTCGCTTCCGAGCCGAAGCCGTTGGGTTACGGAAATGAAATTGTCAATATTGACATTTTGTACTGAGTGGTAGCCTCTTACTGCCGAACTCCGTGGGTGTAAAGAACATCCGGGGACTTTTGGGTATGCATCTACATTTAAACATTGATTGCTTTACATATTTGTTTACTTTGAAACATGTGAAAACACCATAATAAAACAAATAAACGAACAATAAACATTTCTGACCTCTCAGCCGTCCGCCATCTTGCAGGTGCCCGGGACAGGAAGTTAACCCAACTCTGTGGGAAATGGTCTAATAGGCTGACTCTCTTTACTCCACGTGGCAAAAGTCTCAAAATGTTCACCCCTGTCAAACGTGTGGTCCATCATTTCGCATTTCATCCAAAATTGTTTGTAGTTTAGTTAATTGATTTGGAAATATAAGCCTATGAAATGGAGACAGTATACAAAATTAACTGTCTTTTTTAGTAAAAAATCCCATACTGGTTTCATGACACAAACTTGGGAGACAGTCGAGTAGACCATGTTCTGTTCTGTGCTAACATTGCATATCACGTGACCTGGTATCTACAGACGCTGGGTCAAACTTTGCACTCGTGTGAAATGTTACAGCGTGTAAAAACAAAAACCCACAGAGTTGTTCGTACCCCCGGAGTTACGAAGAAGGAGTCTACACAAAACAAGTTTTTGTTGTCTTCACATTGCGATTAAGATGTAAATCTCAAGACTTGAGATGTATCTATTAGGCAGTATATGTTAGTTTTGTGTACTAAATCATTTGCCAAACATGTGTTTTGTGTTTGAAAAAATCGGAAAATTGTAATACTGAGCCGTTCAGGGCCTTTAAACTTGAAGCAGAACTATCCAGTAACATCATGGCAGGTTAGTTTCTTCGTTTAACAGTTAATTTAGTACAGTAAGAGCACCTAATATCGGGAGAACATCCGAATTGGGAATATCTCCGAGAGTTTGACGTCATTTAACACGCGCGGTTTCACGCGAGCCAACATACGCAAGGCTAAATTTGACGTGAATTGCACATTAGCCGATTTGCAGAATTAGCCGACATGACAGTACCCAAATCTACCCAAATCTTCATGTAATTACTATATTTGTTAATAAATAAAGCAATACACATCATAATAACGATGTTTGGAGCGTACTTACATAATATCTGTCATTAATTTGCTAATTAAAACTAATACTGCATTAATATTTATATGTAGCCGTGATTGTATAAATGGGGCTTATCGAAATTGTGACCAGTACTGTCATGTCGGCTAATTCTGCGCATCGGCTAATGCGCAATTCACGTCAAATTTAGCCTTGCGTATGTCATAATAAAATATATGGATTTTGGAATAAACAAGCTGATTAATTACTACACTGTGGCACCATTTTATCACATTCAGATAGTTTGGTAAAAAAAAATTCCGAATATAGTCAAAATGTGTAAAATCCTCAGACCCTGCTCATCGAATAGCTGTCTTATTTACTAAATTAACTGTTCAACTAAGAAACTAACCTGTCCTGATGTCACTGGATAGTTCTGCTTCAAGTTTAATATCAATTTTGCTATGTTGATCCATAATGCTGTTCGCCATTTTTAGCTCGACTATTCGAAGAATAAGTAGAGCTTATGTTGTCACCCCGGCGTCGGCGTCACCTTGGTTAAGGTTTTTAGTCAACCTTGTATACGGAATACTACTGGCCCTACACCGACCATACTTGGACAACTTCATCTCCTAGTGATGTACATCAACAACCCCTGATCTATATTTGACCTTGACCTACATTTCCTCTTGAATTACTTAGTTAATTCCCTTGGTTAAGGTTTTTAATCAACCTTGGTTAAGGTTTTTAGTCAAGCTTGTATATGCAATACTACTGGCCCTACACCCACCATACTTGGACAACTTCATCTCCTAGTGATGCACATCAATAACCCCTGATCTATATTTGACCTTCACCTACATTTCCTCTTGAATTACTTAGTTAATTCCCCTTGGTTAAGGTTTTTAGTCAACCTCGGTTAAGGTTTTTAATGAAGCTTGTACATGGAATACTATTGTGCATCCAGACACCATACTTGGACAACTTCATCTCCTAGTGATGTACATCAATAATCCCTGACCTATATTTGACCTTGACCTACTTTTATCCTTGGATTACTTAGTTATTTCCCCTTGGTTACGGTTTTTAGTCAAGCTTGTATATGGAATACTCCTGGGCCTACAGAAACCATACTTGGAAAACTTCATCTCCTAGTGATGTACATCAATAACCCCTGACCTATATCTGACATTGACCTACATTTAACCTTGAATTACTTACTTAATTTCCCTTGGTTAAGGTTTTTAGTCAACCTTGGTTAAGGTTTTTATGCAGGCCGCAGCCACCTTCTTTGTCAAGCTATGTGTACATCGACAACCCTCGTAGTCGAGCTATGCTGTTCTCCTACAGCTCTTGTTGTTTACGCTACAAGATGTGCAGCATTAGCAGAAAAAAATGTGACGTTGCAAACACGCATGTGATGTCATACATCATACAATTTACGTCACTTACTGTCGTCAGAACGTTATGACATTTTACCTGCACAGACTTCTTTGAATTTCGTTGAATATTCAGGGGATTTTGACTGAATATGGGAATGTTAATGATATTTAACAAAAAAACTAGTCCATAGTGATATCTTGGAGTAACCATAACAACAAAATGCATTGTGTTACTCAACGTTTAACTGTCGTACGCAACCGCTAATTGAAAATAATATTATGAAAAACTACTTGCACTGAACAATATCAACAACGGATGTTCTATGTACAAAAATACATCGGATTATTTTGTTGCGTTCAGGTTGTGATTTGCCCCCATTTGCGTCACAAATCGTGCGGTCATCGCTAAATTTAGTAACAGGCTATAGTTTTCGGCAGAGTTAACTACCCTCAGAATACTCTCCACCTGATAAACAAGTCTTGTTCTGACTTAGGGGAGATAATTTCTTGTTTACTAATGGACTTATTATACTGGAACATTGAAAATAACTTTATAATAAACGGATAAAGAAGGAAAAATACTATATAATCTTAATAGTATGTACATTAGTACTCGTCTAAAAGCTGTAGCAATATAATTGTTAACACATTTAAAGGATTTTGTGTTTATATTAATACTCTTTTTTTTAGGCACCATCTCGTTATTACATTCATACACATGACTCCATTTTCTTGTCCAATCTGAAAACGCGTGGAGCGCAGTGGCCTGGTGGTTAGAGCGTCAGACTGCTGATCTAAAGGTCGTGGGTTTGAGCCTCACCGGAGGCGCTGCGTTGTGTCCTTGAGCAAGACATTTTATCCACACTGCTCCAGTTCACCCAGCTGTGAATGGGTACCGATAATTCGTAGTTGCTCTGTAAATACGAATTACCGGCTTCTCTCAAAAAATCTCTACCTCCGTTCTTTCTCCCATTCTTGGGAGACGGCATGCAAGGTCCTAGAGCCAGTGCCGCCGTTAAATATAAGCAAAAAAAAAATCAAATCTGAAAACGCCAGTAGCAATATAATTCGAACCAATTGGTTTCCCAGTGAAGGAAACTTTTGTACTTTCAGTGTTGAATATGCAAGGTAGCCCCCTCCCACCCCACACATTTTGCTGTTGAACATACATGTAACACCAAGCCAATCCATCAGTCATTATTATGTTCTCGTGCTTCAGATTTTGAACAATTATAATACCAATCTAAGGGACTGGTCATTATTTGTCACCAAGGGGGTTGGGGTGGGAATGGGGCTGGATAAATTTTGTTAACTCACTTTAGACAAGTATAAGCCCTTCCCACAGCTTTTCATTAAATTTTCAAGGCCTACCCCCATTGAACAAGTAATAATGTTCAAGCCCAAAACGAGACGGTTCAAATGAGTGGTAACAACATAATTGTTCTATCATATTTTTATACGACCGTTTTTAAAAAACGGTACGTATTATGTTTTAACGCTGGGCGGCGCGGTGCGGCGCGGGCAGGCGGCTGACAAGAAAAAGTGCATAGTTCGTGTACACAACTCCTCCGAAACCGTTATGTCGATCCATCTGAAACTATACACATGTCTTCTACACATATTGAAGATGTGCACCTTGGTGTTTTTATGCCGAAAAAATATTTTTAACAAAAATATCACCTTTTTAACTTAGCCATTTTTTCTACATATTTTATACAATTCTATATACGGTACAGAGTTTGTGTACACAACTCCTCCGAAACCGTTGAGTCGATCGTTCTGAAACTATACACACGTCTTCTACACATATTGAAGATGTGCACCTTGGTGTTTTTGTGCTGAAATTTTTTAACAAAAATATCACCTTTTTAACTTAAGCCATTTTTTCTACATTATTGTATCCAATTCCCTATCATTTCTACTTTACACTCTACTTTTCTATCTCTGCCTAAATTAGTATACATGTTTATCACACCGAGATGAAGAAATAATGCTATAGACTTTCAAATTCTCATTAATGTTTCTTGCCTTGGTGACAGCTTCACATTTCTGCATCTTCGCTGTCTGGCCCATATTCGACGGGCGTATTTTGTGACTTGTGGCACTCTTGTTTTAATAAACATATATTGCATCTACTGATTGCACTGCCTGGGTTAATTATGCCCCTATGCGATAGCCAGGGTGACATATTGCCTTGCTCTTGAGGTTCTGTATGTCCGTCCGTCTGTACATTTACATGTAAAAGATTGTAAGAGTTTCTCCAGTTAGAGTCCAGTATTCCAGTATTCCAGAGGGGCATATCCATGTTTTACAAACATAATGTCTAGTGTTAATGTTGGTACAAAAGCTAATTTATTAAAGGTATTGATACTTACATTTGCCTAAAATGTTGGGCAAGTAGCTTTTTTGTCTGAGCAAGTAGATTATAATTGTACTTGCCCGGCCGGGCAAGTATAAAAAGTGAATATTGTTAAGCCCTGTCACGTGTGCGAAAATGAGTCGCACGTTGGACAGCTACAAACTACTTGACCTCCAGAAGTACCTGAGAAACAGAGGCGTGACCGTGATGGGCTACAACATAGCCGTGTTAAAGGAATTAGCGACCTCCGTCGAGCGGTTACAGCTACAGCGATTGTGTCGCAACAAAACTCACACGTGTGGGTCTAACTGATGTTAATCCTCATTCTATCGATGGATTTACAGCGGATTTCAGTGACATTCCCGAATTCGGCCTGATTGACATGTCTATGGTGGCCAATACACGCCAACATGAGTGTCAATTCTACGTTCAGGGAATGGGGTCAATAAGTCAGTAAGTGATAAATTACAGTCAGGGAACAAATTAATGACAGTATAACACATCCAGCGTAGATTAATACCCATATCAATGCAAGTACTCAAAATACGACAACAAAAATTTGGGCTTCCATACATTGAAACTGTTGTCAGTAGTTTCCCCAATGACGTCATTTGTATGTTTTAATATACTCGACCCGGGGCCAACTATTTCATTCACAAAACAGAAGTAAACATGGCGATGTCAAAGTAATTCAGAAACTTTAACAAAAATCCTGCTACAAGATTGTTTTGTACTGACAAGGCATTTTAAGGCGCGACACCGCTTCTAGAGGTGCAACGATACGGTCAAACCCATATTGCGATACAACAAACCCATATTGCAATACGTATTGCGATATTATACCATATATGAACAAGTAATAATAAAAACAAACAGGAGATAAAGAACAGTCTTTATTGTTTATTATTGTCATTAGAACACATCAAAACACTGTGTGGGTCAGGGGAAGCAAATGTAGTAGATTGTAGAATTTGAAAATAGATTGTAGAATTTGAAGAAAAAAAAATCTTATTTCATCTCAAAAGTACAAAAGTATATGTTGTTACCACCATTTGAACCTCTTTAGCTGTGTACATACATATCAACTTGGATGTGCATACATTCTGTATATTTAGTTAATACCAAACTGAATTCTCATAAAAATCGGGTTACGTTAACATCAATTGGAGTATTGTAGGCCACGACTCGGTTCGTCAGGTGGTGCCTCGAGTGGGTATATCCACAATCGTAGCTAATGATTGGATGCTATTTTTATTTCGGAAATGGTATCCCACAAAGCGTCATAAGCTGACAAAAATGTGTGTAGACAACTACAAAATTTGTTCGCCACCGGGCGACCCAGCTGATAATTTTTACTAGCCCGACCCAGATCGACTCGCATCCGGCGCCCGTTGAGACGCGTGTTTGCATGTTCAATGTGTTTGTCTGATTGGTTGAGCGGGAGGGAGAAGGGAGTTAACTATACCGGGTTCATGATCAATCGCTGATATATCTATTGCCGACATCTTTCGCATCAGTAACCTGTCAATCATGCCACTAAGGGCTGCCTTTACTTACCAGCGATTGGCTGTACTGTATAAATAACTGAGAATAACACGTGTTTTGAACTGACAATTACAGTAGCCAGAAGCAATGTTTGGCTAGGGGATTATTGAAACTATCGACCCGTGACTTTTATTGTCACAGCGGGTAGGCATGATTTTTGTGATTCGCATAATGATGTGATGAAAATATGGTCAAACAATCGGGTGTCGTAAAACAAATGGTATTGTAAACAGTTCAACAGGCCTGCACTTAGAGAGATTTAGGTCACTGGGTGGGCAATGAACCCTGTTATCAGTACAGTGTTAAATTTGTGTTTACAAACTTTACACACGGAATTTGCTGTAAAACTTCCAGATGTGTTGCACGTCCGAGATTACTCACTACATGTATTAGTCATCTAATTGTTGCATGTTTATTCAAAATATTTACTTATGTCATATTAAAAATTATGTTTTGAATAATTTTGAATCATTTTACACAATTATTTTAACACAAGATGGCGACCGAGAATATGGCGTAAATATCGCGATACGCGAAAATCGTACCGCGATACATATCGTCAGGATGACATATCGCAATATACCAGTATACCGGTATATCGTTGCACCACTAACTGCTTCCGTGGCGGAATTCTTGTTACTATTGCTCTTCCATCAGTTTTCAATATATCTATGTTGATCAGATATCTGGAATCTGTATTTATACTTGAATTGATGATGTCTTGTATATTTGTTACCGTATGTTTCTGATATTGCTATGCATAATCTGTTGAATGTTTTGGTACATACTGTAGCAGTGCATACTCTACTTGTGCCATATCAATAGTTTACCCCTTAACCCTTAAATCGCTGAAAAAGAAAATTGCCGTCTGCTCATTTTGTATATTTTAATTTTTTTCTCTTTAAAAAGCTGTTTTGGCAGCGCAGTAGAATCGTATCAGTATGTTTTTGAGGAGAAAATATAAAAATATTTATAACAGCAGACGACAATTGTCGTTTCCAGCGCTTTAAGGGTTAATGAAACTGCAACATCAACAATCAATCAATCAATCTAGTTTAATCTTGTAGTACCCTATGTTCAGTACTTTCAGTACTTTGATTATCTTTGGCTCTTTTGTTACCTGGGAATTGAATTGGGTTATTCCCCATTATTTAAGTAGTAAGATTATTACTGATCCTACTGCTTTTGGGAGGGGGCCAAGTGATTCTGGTGTGGCGAAGACCTGGCATCAGATCAGGATTATTCTAATTTCAGGGCTGAATGTATTTTTTTATTGTAAATATTCAGTTCTGGTTTTGGAATTTTCCACCCATTTGTACATGTGCTTGAACATGTACTTGTACAGGTAATATATATGGATTTAGTACTAAACCCATTGACCCAGCCTTAAATGACCTTAGCTGATGATAGGCCGTTAAACCCCAACAAACAAACAAACTTAGATGATGTTTCTGATATAAAGAACAGTTTGTGCCTACTGAGTGGGCATGTACCTTTAAAATGATCTAAAAACACCCACATTGCTGAAAGCAAAGAAAACTACCGGTGTAACAGGAAATCTTCCCCCCGGGGGGGGAAGATTTCCAGGCTTAACCCTAGAAATATTCCACCCCCCCCGCCTGGAAATTGTCCTCCTCCACCATCATCACCTTCACAGACACTGTCCACAAAACTTTTAATGTATTTTCATATACATTGTTGATATTGTGCTCAGGAGCATACAAAATCTCCCCCCTCCCTCAATACATGCCAAATGCTATCTGTTCTACACCAACATACATTATTTCATCAGAAATACTCCCCAATCGTGGGTTATTCTTGTCTACAAAGAGACATCCACATCCGCTATGCATAGGGTACCGGTTTTTTAGTTGGTTGGGGGGGGGGGGAATATTTTCCTAGGAAAATCTCACACCCCTCCCTCAATACAGGCCAAATGCTATCTATTCTACACCAACATACATTATGTCATCATGAGGGAGGGGGGGGGGGTATTCTTGTCTACAAAGAGACATTCACATCCGCTATGCATATGGTAGATGGTTGGGGGGGAATATTTCCTAGGAAAAAAAAAAATCTTGTTCACCCCCCCTACATGCCACATCATGACATGCTATCTGTTCTACACCAATATACATTATGTCATCAGAAATACAAGACATCCACATCCGCTATGCATATGCTAGTTGGTTGGTTGGGGGGGACATTCACATCCATTATGCATATGGTAGACGGTTGGGGGGGCGGGGAATATTTCCTAGGAAAATCTCCCCCCCCTCCCTCAATACATGCCAAATGCTATCTGTTCTACACCAACATACATTGATTTCATCAAAAATACTTCCCCCAATCGTGGGTTGTTCTTGTCTACAAAGAGACATCCACATCCGCTATGCATATGGTAGTGGTTGTGGGGGGGGGGGGGGGGGGGGGTGGAATATTTCCTAGGAAAATCCCCCCTACCCTCAATACATGACAAATGCTATTGTTCTACACCAACATACATTATTTCATCATGAGGGAGGGGGGGTTATTCTTGTTTTCTACACAAAGAGACATTCACATCCGCTATGCATATGGTAGTTGATTGGGGGGGGGGGGCAATATTTCCTAGGAAAATCCCCCCCCCCCCCTCCCTCAATACATGCCAAATGCTATCTGCTCTACACTAACATACATTATTTCATCATGAGGGGGGGAGGGGGGGGGATTATTCTTGTCTACACAGAGACATTCACATCCGCATGCATATGCTAGTTGGTTGGTTGGGGGGGGTATTTCCTAGGAAAAATCTCCCCCCCCCCTCCCTCAATATATGCCAAATGCTATCTGTTCTACACCACATACATTATTTCATCAGAAATACTCCCCAATCGTGGGTTATTCTTGTCTACAAAGAGACATCCACATCCGCTATGCATATGGTTGTTGTTGGTTGGGGGGGGGGGGGGATTCTTATTTACCTAGGAAAATCTCCCCCCCCCCCCCCCTCCTTCAATACATGCCAAATGCTATCTGTTCTACACCAACATACATTATTAATATGAGGGAGGGGCGGGTATTCTTGTCTACAAAGAGACATTCACAATCCGCTATGCATATGGTAGACGGTTGGGGGGCGGGGAATATTTCCTAGGAAAATCTCCCCCCCCCTCCCTCAATAGTTGCCAAATGCTATCTGTTCTACACCAACATACATTATTTCATCAGAAATACTCCCCCAATCGTGGGTTATTCTTGTCTACAAAGAGACATCCACATCCGCTATGCATATGGTAGTTGGTTGGGGGGGGGGATTATTTCCTAGGAAAATCTCCACCCCCCCCCCCCCCACCCCCCCCCCCCCCCCCCCTCGTTCAATACATGCCAAATGCTATCTGTTCTACACCAACATACATTATTTAATCATGAGGGAGGGGTATTCTTGTCTACAAAGAGACATTCACATCCATTATGCATATGGTAGAATTACGGTTGCGGGGAATATTTCCTAGGAAAATATCGCCCCCCCCCCTCCCTCAATACATACCAAAATGCTATCTGTTCTACACCAACATACATTATTTCATCAAAAATACTCCCCCAATCGTGGGTTGTTCTTGTCTACAAAGAGACATCCACATCCGCTATGCATATGGTAGTTGGTTGGGGGGGGGGGGGGGGTGGTAATATTTCCTAGGAAAATCCCCCCCTCCCTCAATACATGACAAATGCTATCTGTTCTACACCAACATACATTATTTCATCATGAGGGAGGGGGGGTTATTCTTGTCTACAAAGAGACATTCACATCCGCTATGCATATGGTAGTTGGTTGGGGGGGGGGGCAATATTTCCTAGGAAAATCCCCCCCCCCCTCCCTCAATACATGCCAAATGCTATCTGTTCTACACCAACATACATTATTTCATCATGAGGGAGGGGGGGGGGATTATTCTTGTCTACACAGAGACATTCACATCCGCTATGCATATGGTAGTTGGTTGGGGGGGGGAATATTTCCTAGGAAAATAAAACTCCCCCCCCCCCCTCCCTCAACCCTATCATGCCAAATGCTATCTGTTCTACACCAACATACATTATTTAATCATGAGGGAGGGGGGGTTATTCTTGTCTACAAAGAGACATTCACATCCGCTATGCATATGGTAGTTGGGTTGGGGGGGGGGGGGGGGAATATTTCCTAGGAAAATCTCCCCCCCCCCTCCCCCCTCAATACATGCCAAATGCTATCTGTTTCTATACAACCATACATTATTTCATCATACATACTCCGCCAATCGTGGGTTATTCTTGTCTACAAAGAGACATCCACATCCGCTATGCATATGGTAGTTGGTTGGGGGGGGGAGGGAATGGGATTTCCTAGGAAAACCCCCCCCCAAAATCCCCCCCCCTTAATACATTCCAAATGCTATCTGTTCTACACCAACATACATTATTTCATCATACATACTCCCCCAATCGTGGGTTATTCTTGTCTACAAAGAGGCATCCACATCCGCTATGCATATGGTAGATGGTTGGGGGGGATATTTCCTAGGAAAATCTCCCCCCCCCCCTCCCTCAATACATTCCAAATGCTATCTGTACTACACCAACATACATTATTTAATCATGAGGGAGGAGGGGGTTATTCTTGTCTACAAAGAGGCTTTCACATCCGCTATGCATATGGTAGATGGTTGGGGGGGGGGAGGGGGAATTTCCTAGGAAAATCTCTCCCCACCCCTCTCTCCCCAATCATAATGTCTAGTTTATTAGCGCGCCTTCGGAAGGAAGAAGTGCTTATGGCATAACCTCGGCGTCGTAGGCGTCCGTCTGTCTTCAAAAATTATAATCTCAAAACCTTAACGCTCGGACGCTCGGTAAATGGCCTATATTTTCTGTTTCCTTGCTTGGATTCAAATGTGCCCTCGGTTCCTTTGCTGCCACCGGGCGCGCTACGTTGTCCTCTGACTAATGTGTTCAATAGCCAAAGTAGGTCGGCTGCAAAATGTGGAACGAACATTCATTATTCTCCATTTCTTTGCAGATCACTGGTTAAACGAGCATGATGATGCAGAAGCTGGTAATATCTGTGCTCGTCTGGTTCTTAGTTTACAAGGTACAGTTGATCATCCACAGCCCGCTATCTATAACAGCCACTATTTTGTATCCACATTGGTTATTTTCCTATCTGTGACTGGAGAAATATGGCACATGGGTTTTATGACCAGTGTAGATCCAGATCAGCCTGTGTATCCGCACTGATCAGGGTCCGCACTGTTTGCTGTTCTGTCAATGAACACCCATCAAGCTTCTAACAAGCACTATAGATCGTTATTAGACTACAAGAGTGTGCTATTTGATCAGGAGCTACACTGTTGAAGTTCACATATCCCACAAGCCCCATTTCTCCAGTCGCTGCCACAATAATATATTTAACCTTGCAAAATCACCTATACAACAGCCAATATTTTATATCCAAATTGAACATTTTTACCAACTTTTTGAAAAGGAATGTGTAGGTACATGTATCTTGTTTTCGCCTGTCTGTCACTCCGTCAATCACATTTTCTTGTAAGAAGTAAAACTTTATATTGGGTATGTAGCTTCCTTATGATGTCCAGATGCTCAAAATGAATTTCGATTTTTGATTTGACCTGGGTCATGCAGGGTTCAGGTTTGGGGGCGAAGTGGGCGATATTCTCGCCTTGATCTCTCGGACTTCGCCCTGTCCGTCCAGAAAAGCGAAGTCCACTTCGCCCTAAAAAAATCTCGGAAAATATATTCTCAAAAACCCAGCTAGAACCAAATTTGTGTCCGGTAATCCGGATTTCCCATTTGATGCTTTGAAAACATAGAGTTTACACTTACACGATAACCGTAAGAGAAATGTTCAGTGAAATTATGATTTTTATCACTTCTCCCTAATTTTGCCTCACTTCTCCCTATTTTGCCAGGAGGGAGAAGTCACTTCTCCTTAAATTTTTCGCCTAGCTTGAACCCTGGTCATGGATTATCTCCACCTTTGGCCTTAAACTTTCTACATTTTGCCTTGTAAGAAGTAAAACCTATAAACCTTAAAAGAGACATGACCAGGTTCTGTTTTCACGGTAGTCTTATGTATTCATCATTTATATATCAAATAAAACAAATTTTACAGTAATCCGGCCAGGGTTGGCAATTTCCCGGGAAATAAAGAGTATTTGCCAGGACGGCGGGAAATACTGGGAAATGCCGGGAAATACCGGGAAATATGAATCTTGGTGGTCTTTTTAATTCCAAAATGTCAAGATGAGTCTCTATATTCCCCTATATCTACTATGGTTTATATCTGTGTAGACTGATAAGCCTACAGATAAAACATTCTGCAATAGTTGATTTAGAGAAAAAAAACATAATTATTTTCTAGACAATTTTCTTCCCTATATACAAGTCTATGTAGTATTTGCCAACTGTCTATTTCATTGTATATGAGAACACCCCTCATTACTATAGTAACCTGCCACTAATAAAAGCTGCTTTTGGAATTTTGAGAAAAGCCCTGTTGATAACAGGGATAATCCATGTACAGTGTAAGTGTAATTGTTTTATAACTTGACATGACCATATACAGACCACCTGGGTTCTTATTACCGTAAAGATTCTAATAGACGCCCGGGTGTCTATTAGAATCACCACTGGCTCTGAAGTCCAGGGTGGGCGTTTAATAGAGGCAAGTGTTATTCAGCAAAGGGAAAATGATAAAAAAAATATACGATGTTCGGCTATCTGAACAAAAACATAACTAAGGGACGTTACTCTCGAACGCCAGACTTAATTGTACTGTCTGTGAGTTTATAAACATTTGGGCCAAGACGTTTCGGCCCACTCTGGTCATTATATATGGTACAGTCGGTAGAAATGTTAAATTTAATGGTAATGTATATCAAGACAGCGTCAATCATTAATGCTGATCAGAGTTACGCCTACGGACGTTTCGGACTGTCAGCGTTTCGGACCATGGATGTTTTGGCCCATGGACGTTTAGGTCCGAATCAGTGCGATTAATTTCGGCCCACGACCACATCCAGAACAAGCCATATTTATTTTATCTCCTATGAAATATCGGCCTACAATCCAACATGATGTCAATTTCACCCATATTATACGAGATGGGTTTGAGATGCTTTGAAAATGGCATCTCCGTAACCGTGTAAATTCTGATCACCCTGTGTCCGTGCAAATAGCTACTGCTGATGAAGAATTTACTGTGACACCGCAAACAGTCGAATTTCGCTTCCGCTTTTGAAAGTGAAAGTAGCAATTATGTTTTTTTCCCCGATTTTAAATGAAGTTGCTTTCGAAATAATGGAAAGAAAAAAAGTCTAGTTGGACAATTAGCTCCGATTTTGTTTCAAGTCGGTACTGGCAGGCTTTCAAGCGTTCCTACTTTTTCCTACTTTTTTTTTTATTCCTACTTTTTCCTACTATTTCATCAAAATTCCCAAAATTCCTACTTTTTCCTACTTTTTCATTTGAAAAGCTAAACAAAATTTAAAAACTATGCTATTCTGATCTGTTATGAGATTTATTTACAGAAAAAAGCTGTGCATGTTATATAGAGTGCTCTCGGGTGTCTTCTTCTTGTGGCCTTGATGTTTGTGATACCTCAGATGCCTGCCAGTTCGGAACAGCATACTGTATTCTCAGGTGAGTGTTGTAATATACTCTTGCTAAGTGATTTTACCCCCAGGTACAGCCTTTTCTTTGAACATTTATGTGCCAGATTAACTGATCCAAACAATTGTGCTGCAGTAGCCCCTGCTTCTCATAAATGATGAGTTAAAGGGGATGGCATTTTCCCTGTGTGCCACAGCATCAAGCACCAGATTAGGATAGTGAGAAAGCTCCTTCGCACCTGCTCTGGGACTTCTGCCAACCTACGACGTCACTTGCACACATTCTATACAAATACAGTGACGCATGCCGTCGCAGGCTACTTATAACACTCGACACTGCCAACTTTAGACAATGGTTATACTATTTTGATACATCTTTAAACGATTTCACTCTTTGACTATTTATGTTTATAGCGAAGAACATTGTACATGTTTAATGTTTAATGCTAATACATAATATTGTATATTGTATTGTATAGTTTCTAATTAGGAATTAAAATCTGTGTGTAAAAGGTAAACACTGTGATGTTTATATGAGTGTTGCATTGGGAATTTTGATTCAGTATATTGAGGAACAAATTATATTTCAAATAGACGTGCATGTATTTCAAACTGCTGCTGTTTCAATACTAAATTGATTTGAATTAAACAACCAAGTTAAATGGGCAATAAATTTATGCAATTTAAAATAGTTTTTTACATTGAAGTTTTCTGAAGTAGTTTATAATATGCACATGTTTGAACTTGATGTTGACATTTTGCGTCACTTTTCATATGACATCGCCATTGACATCGATTGAAAATCCATGTTTAGGGACTGGCACATCTCCTGAATGGATGAGTCGAACAAGACGAGATAGCTCAAATTATTCAGCAGTTGCAACTACATTTCTGAAGCTACCTTGCACAGTCCCCTTGGTATAAATTAAAAACAAAATATGAAAATACTTGATAGTCTATGGGAAATGTATTTTGTCCTTTAAATACACGGCACATTGATATATTTCTAGTCGTCATAGGCTACACATTAGTATATTAAGTAAATTGGGCCATCAACTGAGAAAATGGACCTTATAACTTTTCCATCCAGCTGAACATACACATGTGTAGTTTGATCAGACTCAACACTGCTTGCCAGACCCATATCTTAGCGCCGTGTAAAGGCATGCCAAACAGTGTACACTGAGATCAGACCTCATAACCTCATCAGGCGCGGATACAGGGGTGGGGGTTCAGGGGGTCCGGACCCCCCTGCTCCCGGCAAAAAAAGAAAAAAAAGAAGAAAATCTACAATACTCGAATAGTTGGATGACCTTTTTCGTGGCCTAGGTTACAGGAAATCGCATCTGCGGCGATCTGGCATTTAAACATTTCCTGGGGGAGGACCCCCAGACCCCCCCAACTTTACGATTTCGTGCGCGCGCAGGTCAGGTCCGCCAAATTTTAATTACAGACCCCATCCCCTGCAATTATTTCTGTATCCGCGCCTGCTCATACATGCTGATATGCTGGTTGAAAACCATAAAAGTCATGCTCTTAGTTGGTGTCCATATTGCTGTAAAATGTTAGTTCAAAGATTAACAAAAATAATTTCAGACTGGCAGCATCCGTAATGTTGAAGACACAAGGCCACAACAAGAAGACATCACTGAAACACCATGTTCCGAGTAACCGTGAGTACCAGAAATGTTGAAAGTAAAAGTCAAAGGTAAGAAAATATGAACAAATGTTCCTACTTTTTTATCATAAATTCCTACTTTTTCCTACTTTTTTCCTACTTTTTTCCTACTTTTTGCGAAAAAAATTCCTACTTTTTTTCCTACTTTTTCACAAAAGGTCACCAGAGAGCCTGTACTGGGTGTTTACTAGAGGCACTAATTTCGTGAAAATCGGCCAAAAAATGTGTAATTTTCAAAGTAAAAAGTGGGGGGTGGGCGTCTATTAGAGCATGGGCGTCTATTAGAATCTTTACGGTATACAGTATGACACAAAAGGTGTGAGAGAAGGCTGACAATTAACAGCCTGTTGTCATAGTCTAGCTGATGGTTTATTAAAGTCTCATGAATGTACATGCAAATAAGTAGACATTAGTAGGCTTTTGGCTAATTTTAATGATTTTAGGTATTGTATCTCATAAGTACCATCGTGGCCCATAGTCTTCACGTTAAATAAATGTCATAATAATAATATGTAATACAAATGCAAAGCATAAGACAACAGTACATTGTCAGTCATATAAGACTTGTAAGAGACTATGTGTATGCACATCATGCATGCTAATATAATTTATTCTCATTTCTTGATACCTAATATTAGTGTGGGAGAAGGTTGACAATTAACAGCCTGTTGTCAAAACATAGTCTGATCGTGATGACGTTATCCTTGTGAATTGTATCTAGCAGACACTCAGATGCTTCCTAAAAAATGAAGAAGTAATTTACAAAAAAATAATACAACCAAAATATAAATGTCATGGTTGCCAAATATTCCACCTGATGAGTACCCCTAGTTGGGAATGAAACAGATCTATACATTGTAATTAACCCCTATATCTAATTATTAAGTTGTTGACTTTAATTAACTATTACTGAGCTTAAAACTTAATTTAAATAACTTTAATTATCAAATAATAACATCAAAATTCATATTTCCTGGTATTTCCCACTTTGGGGAGTATTTCCTGGGATGGGAAATAGCCGCCGGGAATTCCCGCCCCCGGTATTTCCCGGCCAACCCTGAATCCGACCAGTATGTGCCGTTCTTTTACGGATTTCATATTGCGGACAGCCAGTTTTTCCAGCCGTCACTGCATGACTAACTTTTGCTTATTTTGCTTACCACAGTTATTTCCCTTTGCGGTCACGTGGGTATATGACGTATCAGTGGTATTTCCAAAATGTATGCATAATACGATTATTGCACTTAATAGTTCAACACTACTTAGAACTCGAGTCATGTACTATATAAATATAAGAATGACCTAGTTACAAACTATATACTGTCACAGTGGGTGACAAAATGGACATACTGTGCACATTTCAACAGCTGTAGGATACCAGTTTGTATATACATGTATTTATATTTACATCGTCAGGTTACAATCTATGTTTCCCCCCATAGTACTTATATATAATGCTAAATCAGACGGGCAACAGAGTAGATACTTATCAGAGCTGTCAGGTGCATAGATGGATCTGGTGCTATGCTGGTCAAACTGTCATAATGTCGTTCTTGTAGGCCATTTCCACTTACAATGAAACAATGCTGTCATGGGGTCAATTAAGGAAAGCCAAATGCCCGGGATGACAGCAGTGGGAAAATTAGTCACTCTAATTGCCATGGGGTGGGGTGCACAACAGGGCCAGTGATGGCATATTGCCATAATTATGTTGTTTGCAGATTGTGTGGGTTAAATTGGGGTCAAATTTTATTTTTTACCGAATATGGTCATGCCTATATCAAATTGAAGGTATAAAAGAGGCGATCGCTCTGGTACATGTTTTGTCGAAATTGGATGGTCATGTCATCCAAGATGGCCGCCGAAAATCAAAAGGTCGTTCTTTTATTAGAGATTTCAAAATTCTTCTTCACACAAACCGTTTGGCCCATGGTGGCAAAACTTCACAGTTATGGTCCATGGGTGAAGCCTTTTCAGATTTGTTAAAACGGAGGTCGTCGCTAATCCAAGATGGCCGCCGTCTAAAAATAGCACAAATTCTTAAAAAATCTTCTTCTCGTGAACCGCCAGCCGGATTTCGACGAAACTTGGTAGGAATGATCGATGTAGAATGCTCTTTCAAAGTAGTAAAATGGTGACCCCCCCCCCCCCCCCACCCCCCCCCCCCGAGGTCAAAAAATGGGCGTGGCCCGTGGGGTCAAATTTTATTTTTGACCAAATATGCTCATGTCATATATCAAATTGAAGGTATCGATGAGGTGATTGCTCTGGTACAATATTTGTCGGAATCGGATGATTATGTCATCCATGCGGCCGCCAAAAGGTCCATTTATTCAAGATTTTGAACGTCTTTTTCTCAGGAACCACATGGCCGATGCTGGCCAAACTTCATAGTAAGTTAAGATCCTTGGGTGAAGCATTTTCAGATTTGGTAAAATGAGAGTCATCGCTTAATCCAAGATGACCGCCATCTAAAAATAGCACAATTTTTTTTAAAACACATATGAACTCAATGTCACATTCTCCTCTGGTGTTTATGGAGTCAGGTGAGCGAATTAGGGCCATCATGGCCCTCTTGTTTAATTATTTGTACTAATTAAATGCATCACCTGAAAAAATAATATTTTCGACAGATTATAAAGTGTGATCATTGCACATCAAAAAATAAATAGAGAGAATAAATAGTAATGTCTGTTAACATTTCAAGGAAACACGGTTATCGCCCCTGATTTACGGGTTATCGCCCCTGACATTTATGTCTGATATAAAATTTATAATAATGCCAATCAATGTGTGGGGTAATGGTTAATGAATGTTTATTTTGCCAAAATGTCTCCGACGATGTCTGATATAAAGAACATTTTGTGCCTACTGAGTTAGGGCATAACTTCAATATCTCTCAAAGGATTACTTAAATATTTCAACACAGTATACCAGTGGACAAATGCCACACATCCATGCTGTCCTTGATATGACCTTGACCTTTTGACCTTCACAACTGACTGGGTGGTTGGTCGGGCGAATGTGACGGCGTAAATTAACAATAGGGGTTCCTGGCATCAGATCAGGATTATTTTTCAGGGCTACTATATATGTTTTTACTGAAAATATTCAGTTCTGATTTTGGGATTTTGCCCTCATTTGTACATGTACTTGAACATGTACATGTACTTGTACAGGTAATATATGGGATTTAGTACTAAACCCATTGACCCGGCCTTAAATGACCTTAGTTGTTGATAGGACGTTAAACCCCAGCAAACAAACAAATCACAACGTTGAACTTTTTTCCACGTTAATTCCTCTATTCTGTCATAACTTCTATATTCCTTGAAGAATTACTTAAATATTTCAACACAGCATACTTGTGGACAACTGCCACACATCCATGCTGCCCTTAATATGACCTTGACCTTTTGACCTTGACCACTTTGGACTTTTTCACACATTAATAACTTCGCCAGAGTTTCTCAATTTTGTCATAATTAATATACTTTGCATACCTGACCAACATCAAGGGCCGGCCGATGTGCGTAACACAAATATTTTCACTCCACCTCGATACCTAGTACATGCTCAGAAAATGTTATACGCATCGTCTAAACAGTTTGAAACTTTTATTAACCCTTTCAACACCACAGGCCTGTATAGTGGTATTGGCAAAATGTGTAGATCCAGATAAGCCAGCTCGTCGCGTCTCATCAGGATCTGCACTTTTGCAAGTAATTTTTATATTTTTGAGAACAGTAACACCCCCCTTTCATAAAAGGACTTGTCTGAGAATCATATTGTTATGATTGGATTTGTTGCAAAATTAATATATCAAAATCCATTCCAGTTACTTAGGGGTGAAAGGCTTAATTGAACCATGCGTATAAAACAGAGTTACGGATCTCTCGCCTATCTGTTTGTAGACGTGTGGCTGTTTGACCGAAGAGGAGATCGACAAACAATGTGAATGGCCACTTGCCCGTCGTCACTGTCCACCAGTGCATCTGTCGGACGTGCCATCGGATCCATATCAATGCCGAAAGATACTTTTGAACTGTACTAATGAACCGGGCACGGAGTATCACTGTGCGATGGCGAAACGTACTAAAAGATATATTGAAGGGTGTGCCGAGCAAAAACTTTGTAGTAAAGGTGAGGAGACTAAATCCAGATGGCCTAATTATGCTCTGAGCTGGTGGTTAATTGTACTGTGGCATACACAGTATGTCGAGAGGTACATAGTTTTCGTATTTCCGTCCGCCAGTCTGTTTGACAGCAAAGCTTATGGAACAGAAATTAACTTCGCTTTCCGTGGGGCCTTGAACACCTGGAATAGCCTGGAATAGCCTGGAATTTGACAATTTGACAAAAGGCCATTAAAGTCTTTGAATATCCTTGAATTTCACTGTAGGGCCTTGAATATCATGGAATTATGTAAGAAAATAAACACATTGCGACATGACGGGGGAAAATACAATATTTGCATTATACAAAAAAATAATAATAAAAAAAGATCGCGAACATACACTTGGTGACGACGGCGTGAATCTGGCTGACCGTGCAAATACCCGCTTTTGTATTACGATTATCGCCCTTGGTTCCTACAGGTGACAGTTCGACCGGATGTAAATAGTAAATAGTAAACTGATTGAAGATTTAATGTTTCTTTTCAAGCTCATTTTCTTTTTCTGTTGATGGGCCGTTAAGTACCATTCTATTCTTGATACATGAATGTGAATAATGCTGTCATCTATTAATGGTATTGTGTTAAGACAACGGCTGGCGTATACAGTCGAACCTCCCCGAACGGCCACCTCTCTACAACAACATCCTCTCTATAACGGCCGCTATTTTATATCTCAAATGGATGATTTCCTCTGTATCTAACCCTTAGACTGCTGAACACAAAAATTGTCGCCTGTTGTTGTTTTGCCTTCTTTCTCGATAAATACATGCTTTGGCAAACATTTTAGAATCATTTCCATTGAAAATGATTCTAAAATGTTGTCAAAGCATGTTTTTGATGAGAATTATCGAAGAAAATAAATAAACAGTGGATGACAAAATTTAATTCAGTATTAACCTCCCTACAACAGCCACCTCTCTACAACAGCCAGATTTGCGTCTTCCCATGGGTGGCTTTTGTAGAGAGGTTGCACTGTATATGCACTAACGTTTATATTTGATTAACAAATAACAACGGGGCTGATACGATTTATAATTACTTTTAGGGTAATAAAAAATATCACACTTTCTCTTATTTACCGATTTATTGACTGTATACTTATGGATACTTTTGACCATACATACTTATGCTGTCTGCAAATTTTGATTGGAAAACTCTTAAAATATATTACAAAAAACATAATATTATCCCCTTACGATCCAAATGACGTTGATAATAAGCGCTCGGTTGCCTTTCTCATGATGTTATTAAGACGCTCCGCGTTACTGGCCGCGGTCACCTCGGTGAGGATTGCGTCCCAACTAGGCTCGAGAAACTGGCCTCGATCACTGGCATGGCCATCATGAGATTGCAGATTTTCATAAAAAGGTGTGTGAAGGATCTGTATGTTGCCAAACGGTGTGACATCATTACGTTACAATATCGCCTGACGTCAACCCTACATATACAAGTAGATATTTATTAACAACACGGCAAATTCTCACTGGTTTTCAAGATCTAACTTTATTTGTCTTTGTTAGATCATTTCCCATCACTACGGCTAGGTTTCGGTGATGATTTCAAAATTTTGTTTTGGTTTTTGATTGCCTTGACCGGCTGCCATTTTGATGCGAGCCAGGTTGATCGGCTTGACAGACAACATGGGCTAAAATTTTGCTGTCCAGCTGACCAATCAAAACTCAAGAAATTCATCTGCGGTATGGCAATGTGTCTATTTATAGGTTATTTGACCTATTTTGCAAGGTAAAGCGTAGTTCCGGCACTGACCAATATGAACTCGCGAGACGTCAATATGGAAAAGATAATGGGAATCAAAAATACTTACATTATAAACTATACAAAAATATATTCATAAGCCCGTACATGTATGTGCCTACTCATAAATCATTGGAAGAATTATGATTACATATTCTATAAACATGTTCCATTATGTTTTCAGGGACAGGTCCGGTTCTACATTGTGGTAATGTGTGTTACGCTGAATGTAACACATGTCCCGACCACCTTTATAATCCTAATGAAGATGGTGACCCAAGTTACACATTAAGCACGTGTCCACGTGCAAGGACTATTTGCTCTGATGAGAAAGGGAGGATAAATCATCCTCTCTGGGTTTTGGATTCCACACGGGACACTGATTGTGTGTGTAATGTCTCAAACTACATACCGGAATACGACAACGAATATGACCTACATACCGGGATCCTGGCAGGAACAAGCGAAAGATGCATTTTCGATGGGCCATGTGCAAATACATCGGATAAAAAGCCTCAGGAGAGGCTACTGACCAGTAAGTGACGTGGCTAAGAATTTCAGCCACCAATATATACAGGGGTTGAACAAATCCTTTTTATCCACTCGCTGGCCAAGTACAAATAAAAAGTACTTACCCAGGTAAAAAAGTCACTTGCCCAGTTTTTTTAAAAAATAAAATGCTATTTGTAATGTTGCATCTTATTTAATTTTTAAATGTCCTTGCTTTAGCTGATCATAGAAGAAATGAAATAAAGATAAATATATTTATCGGGAGATCGTCACGTTTTTTCTTCAACAACGTTTTTGGCAGCGTTTAGTTTAGCAGTCAAATTTGCTCAGAGGCTTGCACGCTTCTTATTTTCTATAAGCGTTGAGTGACATAGATTTTGTTTTATTTATAGTGGCTATGTTTGCATGCGCTGCGCGCTGCCATAATTACTAAATTCAATGGTTTCGGACCCGGCGCCGACCATTTCGTCCCAAGCTGTTGTGTTTGGCGTCTGAAATGGGCGTTAACCCAACTGTCTACGAGACGATATATATGGCCACGTATGATAATACACACACTAGTCTATACTCGCAGTCATATTATTTGTTAGACCGGCCGCGTACAGCCGACAAATAATCCGTGAATTAAATTTGCCCGATATGGACCGTGTTCAAAATCGCTAGCGATTCTACCCGTAACCATGTACTGCTTGAATCTTACTTTCGGAAAACTGACTTAAACTGTAAACAACAAATGGTCGCTGAATTAATACCATTTGTTGGCCGTTATCGATGGAATTAATTGGCAATTTTTTCAGAAAAATAAATCCTGACCAAATCGCCAAACTGTGTGAGTGCCTGTAGAAAGTACTCGACCGCCACAAAAAACTCTCGCCATGGTGAGCTGGGTGAGTGAAATTTCAACCCCTGATATAAGACGAGGCATGTAATTTTGTACGCAAGAAGATATGTGATTTTTCATGAAAACTATTTACAAAAACTGATATTTTCTGTCAATGATGTCAAAAGTTGAATTATTTTATAGCAAAAGCGAAATTCTAATCCACGTTTATTTGCACTGAACATTTCATCAGCTTTTTACTTCATTTACCGAAAATATTGTAAATTCAATGAGATATCGCACATCTTCTTGGGTACAAATGACATGGCTTGTCTCGGGTCGATGACAAAATACTCTGGCATGGTCTTAGAAAAATATTTAGTGTTCTCATCCAAATTGTTTAAGACAATGTGACAGACTGGAGAATGTTATTTTTATGCACCCGGTCTCGGTAGAGTCGGAGGCACATGGTGTTTAGACTGTGTGTCCGTTAGTGCGTCCATGTGTTCGTCACATTAAGAAGTTCGTCGGAGTTTCTCAATTTTGTCATAACTTCTATATCCCTAGAAGGATTGCTTACATATTTCAGCACAGTATACATATGAAAACTGCCACCCATCCATGCTGCCCTTAATATGACTTTGACCTTTTGACCTTTTGACCTTTTGACCTTCACAACTTTGAACTTTTTCTCACATCAATATGTTTGCTGGATTTTCGCAATTCTGTCCTAAATTCTATATCCCTTTATAGATTACTTCAATATTTCAATACATCATACATGTGGAAAAATGCCACACATTCATCGCTGCCTTAATATGACTTTGACCTTTTGACCTTTACAACTTTTAACTTTTTCACACATTATAGTGTCTGTGTCTCAGATGGTACCTCCAAATAAGCATTTCACAAAAACACTTGAGATCTTTCACTGGATATTGTATAAATATACAGTCGCAACTTGTTCTTGCTCATAAAATTGCGTTTGTGGGCATTTACATATGAGGTCGAGGAAATTCCATGCTGAGTTTAACTTGGCAGTATCTGGAAAAATCCACTAGTAGTGACACACTTCTTTCTCTGATCTATCTTATTCGTCATGTTACCACTGACTACCGAAGCGGCAGATAAGACAAAAAGATAAACTTGTTTGAAATGCTTCAAACACTTTATTATAAGATGTGGTCAGAATTGCAAACATCTATATCGCCATATTAACACTGTAATACCTTAACACACGCTGTACGCGCATTGTCATAATAAATAAAATTTAAAAATGCGAGAACTGAATGTTAGCGGTGACATAGTGTCTAATCAAAACAAAGCACGTGGCTACTAAGTGTGAGCACGTTAGTGTGAAATATGAATTCTGTATTTAGCAAAATTAGCGTTAGTTATCTTTTTGATAATAATTAATTGTTTTCATATTTTTTTTACTGTCTCAGATAACTCACAGGGCCAAATATATTCAGGAAACCAATACAAATCTTCAGTTAAGTGCTTTTTTCCTAACTCAATACCTGACTTTTCAACCTCATCCGTACCTTTAAGGTTCGCCGGAGTTTCACACTTCTGTCATAACTTCTATATCCCATGATGGATTACTTCAATATTTCTATACATGCTGCCTTTAATATGACATTGACCTATTGACCTTGACAACTTTGAACTTTTTCACATGTTGAGAACTTTGCAGGAGTTTCTCAATTCTGTCATATCTTCTATATCTCTTGAAGGATCACTGTAATATTTCAAAACAGTCATATTTGTGCACAAATACCACCCATCCATTCTGGCCTTAGTATGACCATGACCATTTGACCTT
>CM055269.1:83225278-83308721 GCA_029237695.1 Conchocele bisecta
CATCACAGATTATGTTTCTAAGTGACGTCAGCAGATACGAATTTGTCATTCAATTTTATCAAATAAACATCGGAAACTGACAGATAACACTCCGATAGGGCATGAAAAACACAATTAATAAATAGTATATGAAATCTGTACTAGAACAATGTTATCGTGTGTACGCTTAATCTTTAGCGGCATGATAAACTCCTTTACGTAAATTTACAAAGACAAACAATCCCACAATTCAGGAATCAAAATGGCGGACAGTAAGATCAAAATGTTAGGCACTGACAGAAAAGTTACATTTTCGACCACAATAGCGGCTACAGGAATTGTTGGATAAAGTTATTTCGCGAAACGAGAGCTCAAAACCTACGTCAGATTATAGTCTTAATGACATTGTGTACACACGTTAACATAGCGAGCTAAATTTGCGACAATGTTGGATTCTTGATTTGACAGACAGGTGCGTGAATTGAAGACAACACGCGGAGCTGGATAAGAACCGACAGACATGATTCTTAACATGCGTGCATGGTCTGTGGGTACAATTCCAGATCATATCACGTATGTTTTCAGTCTTGTCAAAGCAGCACAAATAAATAACGTTGATATTCTACAAGCTGTGTGGTGAAAATGAAAGTTCATGCAGCTTGGTTTGTAACTAAAGAATCCAGGTAAGTTACCTAAATATGCCGGAGCATATCAATATGCCATAAATTTTCACTGTTATCTTCACATGTAATAAATATATTGAATCCAAGAAATGTTAACGTCATGTTTTATTTGTTCACGTAGAATGTAGATCTATGCAGATCCGTGCAATCCATTATTGTAAACGCGTGTAGAAAAAAGTGTAGTAAATGCGTGTAGCCACATCATCATTCGATGACGCAATGACCCAATGACCGATATCCTGTTCCATCAGCTGCAACGTCACGTGATAAGCTCGTGCGTTGCAATCTGTGTTTACTCATTATGGTGAGCACAGGTGGAAGACTCGGACCTATGACGCCAAAATAAATGCCTATTAAAAAAGTCCCATTATCCCACCCACCTGGTATCGTACTGCACATGACGTTAATAATAGAAGATAGTACGAGACCAAGTGGGTGGGGTAATGGATATTTTTGTAATGGTCATTTTCTTTGTGTCACACGTCCGACTATTCCACCTGTGGAACCCTTTCAACACCACAGACCTGTATAGTGCCCCATAAACCTGTTGTCTGTCAGACATGTTTTGACGTGTTATAATATTGCGCCAGTTCATGAGGTAATCAGGCTTATCACGTGAGATTTTCGACGAAGATGAATCTGATAATAGTGTACAATGTACAATTTCCTGTTCTGTAAACGATACTGAATGTTGACGAATATTAAATTAGTAATTATTACGCATTTGCTCTGAAAATGTTATCAACTTTCCGATATATTTGAAGAAAAAAAGTCAATCATTCTCGGCGAAAATCTCAGTTATTGTCGCGCCTGCTTTAGCAGAGGCGCGACTATAGTCGTCGTATTTTCCGTCCGCGTCGTCGTCGTCCGCGTCGTCCGTTTTTTTTGTAAGGCAAATGCTTCATTACGCACACCCTCACATCCAAAGTCTGAAGGTCAAGATCATTTATTTACTTGTAATGTTCACCTGTTTAGTAACAGAAATGCGTTAAAGTTATTGTTTTTTCACAATATCTCTTTAACCCCTTGCCAGACATTGATAATATTTCACATCAATGTTTGTCTAGGGATGATGCTTCATTACGCACACCCCCACATCCAAATTACAAGTCAAGGTCGCACATTTATTTACTTGTAATGTTCACCAGTTTTTGTAACAGAAATACGTTAAAGTTATTGTTTTTTTCACAATATCTCTTTAACCCCTTGCCAGACTTTGATAATATTTCACATCAATGTTTGTCTACGGATGATGCTTCATTACGCACACCCCCACATCCAAATTATCAAGGTCAAGGTCATTTATTTACTTGTAATGTTCACCAGTTTTGTAACAGAAATGCATTAAAGTTATTGTTTTTTCACAATATCTCTTTAACCCCCTTGCCAGACACTGATAATATTTCACAATCAATGTTTGTCTAGGGATGATGCTTCATTACGCACACCCCCACATCCAAATTTGAAGGTCAAGGTCATTTATTTCCTTGTAATGTTCACCGGTTTTGTAACATAAATGCGTTAAAAGTTATTGTTTTTTCACAATATCTCTTTAACCCCTTGCCAGACATTGATAATATTTCACATCAATGTTTGTCTAGGAATGATGCTTCATTACGCACACCCCCACATCCAAAGTCTGAAGGTCAAGGTCATTTATTTACTTATAATGTTCACCGGATTTGTAACAGAAATGTGTTAAAGTTATTGTTTTTTCACAATATCTCTTTAACCCCTTGCCAGACTTTCATAATATTTCACATCAATGTTTGTCTAGGAA
Source organism: Conchocele bisecta (assembly GCA_029237695.1). Classification (NCBI taxonomy): domain Eukaryota; kingdom Metazoa; phylum Mollusca; class Bivalvia; order Lucinida; family Thyasiridae; genus Conchocele; species Conchocele bisecta. Next base: position 83,227,721 of record CM055269.1, read on the forward strand.
TGATGCTTCATTACGCACACCGCCACATCCAAATTTTGAAGGTCAAGGTCATTTATTTACTTATAATATTCACCGGATTTGTAACAGAAATGCGTTAAAGTTATTGTTTTTTCACAATATCTCTTTAACCCCTTGCCAGACATTGATAATATTTCACATCAATGTTTGTCTAGGGATGATGCTTCATTACGCACACCCCCACATCCAAATTCTCAAAGTCAAGGTCATTTATTTACTTGTAATGTTCCCCGGTTTTGTAACAGAAATGCGTTAAAGTTATTGTTTTTTCACAATATCTCTTTAACCCCTTGCCAGACACTGATAATATTTCATATCAATGTTTGTCTAGGGATGATGCTTCATTACGCACACCCCCACATCAAATTTTTGAAGGTCAAGGCCATTTATTTCCTTGTAATGTTCACCGGTTTTGTAACAGAAATGCATTAAAGTTATTGTTTTTTCACAATATCTCTTTAGCCCTTGCCAGAAACTTTGATAATATTTCACAATCAATGTTGTCTATGGATGATGCTTCATTACGCTCACCCCCACATCCAAATTCTCTAAGGTCAAGGTCATTTATTTACTTGTAATGTTCACGGTCAAATGCCTCGGTAGGCGCGACACCGCTTCCGTGGCGGAATTCTTGTATAATAAAGTTGATTATCTCATGCACTGGCTCAATTATGACATAGCGAAACAAGGCCAGTTGTCACGTACACATTTATGTACATGCGCCGGGGGTGGGCTAAATTGAAAACAAATAGGAGTACACGTATATTTGATCTGGGTATGTACTACCTTTAATTAAACGGTTAAAACACACACAGATAATACATACCGCACATCAGTAATTAAAAATACAATACCGCTTTCGGCAGCAATATAATCGCAAATTTAACACGATTTCTGACAATAGTCGTGTTACAAATTTAACACGATTTTGATATACAAATAGGTAAAAAAATCGGGAGCCAAGGCACAACCGTGTACTAACCGAAGCCGTGTTATAGTGAAGCGTGTACTACCGGGGTCGCACTGTAGTTCTTTTCATATTTTTAATTTCATAATAAAACTATTTTGGCAGCACACGAGAATCGACTACTAAAACGATTGTTATCATCTCCTAAGACGATTAATTCTTATGTGTTGTCAAAATATATGTTGATAGAATAAATATTGATGCTTTTATATTCGTTTTATTCCTTAATAAAAACAGATGTGGTAGCCGATGAGAATCGTCTCTATTTCCGCGAAATGTGTGTTTGTGTGCTTTTAGTATTGGTTGGATTGGATGTGATTCAACAAATCAGTGTTACGATTTCAAACAGAAATTCTAAACACGAATATTTGTGTTGTTATCGGGTTCCATATGGAAATGCGATCGATTACAACATGCACATCTTGGAAGTAAATGTTAATTGTCACATAGGCCGTTTACCTTTTTCCGCCGTTACGTCAGCTGTTATTTTAAATATGTATGGTCGCTCGATTTCCAAGTAGAAACAATTATTAAGAACCTTACATTTTGTTTCCTCGTCGTGAAGGAACGTACATTATTCCTCAAAATATTCGGTTCTTTGTAACGTACCTTCGCCTGTCGACGGGACAGACAAAATTAAATTGTAATGTTAAGTTGCATTCCTTCGGTTCTACATTTTACTTTTTCAAAGTACAAAGTTTCACTCTTCGCTAACCGTATTACCTGTATGCTGGCACGGTGACGCGCCGTGTGTTAACACGGTGGGTCACGGGGGGGACAAACCCCCAGTAATTCGGCCATAAATGCTCTCTTCGCTGCGGGAGATTCGGTCTTAAAAATTGTCCCATGGTGGACATTTTGCCTCTCCACCGCGCCGAGTGGGATTTCCACCCAACATGGTGGGAGGAATTTTTACTTCCACTCTCCATCTGATCACGGGGTCGGGTGGGAGAAGGCAAAAGTCGCGCTGAGCGTACTGTAGCACGTTCATGTTGCCTGATATCTATAATGTTTTTTGTCTCACCCACGATAGTGGAAAGTGAGACATAGCAGTCACAATTCCGGCATCGTCGTCGCCACCAATTATGTAACTTTTTGATGTAGCAAAATTTCCCATATCTCTTGATCCATTAGTTGGATCATTACCAAACTTCATAATTAGCTTCCTCATATTGATAGCTGTCCATCCAGTGTCATTTGGGTGACCTTGGCCTTCACCTTAGCGACCGTAAATTTTGTGAATAGTCCAAATTTCGCATATCTCTTGATCTGTTAGTTGGATCATTACCAGATTTCATCAATAGCATTCTCACATTGATAGCTGTCCACACACTGTGTCATTCAGGTGCCCGTGACCATGGTGACCTTGACCTTCGTGTCAATACTTTGGACATATGTCCAAATGTTGAATATCTCTTGATCCGTTAGTTGGGATCATCTCCAAAGTTCATCAATATCTTCTTCACATTGATGGATATCTACTAGTGTAATTTGGCTGACCTTGACCTTGGTGACCTTCACATTGGTGTCAACAATTTTGTATATACGTCCGAATGTTTAATATCTCCTGATCCTAGTCATATCATTACCAAACTTTATAAATAGCTTCCTCAAATTGATAGCTATCTATCCAGTGTCATTTCGGTGACATTGACCGTCACCTTGGTGACCTTGACTTTCATGTCAAAATGTTTGGATGTAAATGTTGAATATCTTCTGATCCATTAGTCGGATCATTACTAAACTTCACCAATAGCATCCTCACTTTGATGGCTATCCTCACAGTATCATTTGTGTGACCTTGACCTTGGTGACCGTGACCTTTGTATCAATAATTTTGGACTTCCTCATATTGTGACTTTGACCTTGGTAACCTTGACCTTCATGGTGATCGCCTTGTTTAATGGATGAAACACTCCCCAGCGATCACCTTGTTGAACCCCGTGAAACTTTGTATTTGTGGTATCAATCTGAAATCACGAAAGTTCAGGACAAGCCCACATGTTCATATAGCCTTTCAATCATGAGCGTGTCGTGTTTTACTAGTAAGACTCAGCACCTTGGAAACAGCAGCCTACTGCGATCCGAGTAATTTCTGCACTTCTTGCCTCCGGAATGGTTGTGGCTGAGAGGTTAGAGCACTGGACTTCAGTACCAGAGATTGTAGGTTCAATACTCGCCTTAATCATCAAAAGTATTTTCACAGAGACTTGAATCTGATGTTTACATTATCATGGTCTCATATCATCATTGTGGGTGGCAGGTAGGAGCATGCGATGGGTATTTTAACGATAGGGGTTCACCCATAACGTAATCCCGACCAGAGACTTTGTTTGGCCCTCACGTACGTCTTTGGCATTTTGTATGTGACAGTTGAATCGCTCTGTTGATGACTGGATCTGATCTTGTCGCAAGTAGAAACAGGCAATGCCTTCTCACAAATGGTCAGTAAACTGGATTAATGTCGCCGTCCCATCAATAACTGCGCTGGTGACCATTCCATGTCAGTTATGGGAGTTTCACTATTCCAGTATTCCCAAATATAGGTACATGCACGTTTTGTTTTTATATGACCGTTTTCGGTACGTATTATGATACGCCGGGCTGCGGGCGGGCGGGCGGGCGGGGCGGCGGGCGGTGGCCACAGTAAAAGTGCATAGTTTGTGTACACAACTCCTCCGAAACCTTTCAGTCGATAGGTCTGAAAGTATACACACGTCTTCTACACATATTGAAGATGTGCACCTTGGTGTTTTTATGCCGAAAAAATATTTTTTAACAAATATCAATTTAACATAGCCATTTGTATGCCCAACCACGATAGTGGAGGGGGAATTTAGTGTTACCCTTATCTGTCCGTCCCGTCCGTCCGTCCGGGCACACATTAGGGTACTTATGGCTAGCCCCCACAGGGTTATGGGACTTGTTAAAGGATAGGGTTGGTTACCCTATCTGTCCGTCCCGTCCGTCCGTACCGGGCACACATTAGGGTACTTATGTGGCTAGCCCCACAGGGTTATGGACTTGTTAAAGGATAGGGTTGGTTACAATTAGCCACCTAAAAAATCGTTTTATGTGGCTAAAAGTCGTTTTATGTGGCTAATATTTAACATGTGATAAGCCACATAAGTACCCTAATGTAAGAACGTCCGTCCGTCCGTCCGTCCGTCCGTCCGTCCGTCACAAAAATTTAACGCTCGTGTAAATGTCTCATAATTTCTTCATCCTTCGACCGATCAGCTTCATATTTCATTTACGCATTGCTCTAATGGTCCTCTGCCGCCCTGTGCCAAATCCATGTTTGTTCAGCCCCCGCCAAGCCCAGGGTCAAGGTCACATACTTAGTGCTTATGGCATACCCTCGGCGTCGTAGGCGTCCGTCTGTCTATCCGTCCATCCGTCCGTCCGTCCGTCCGTCCGTCCGTCTGTCTTCAAAAATGATAGGCCTATATTTTCTGTTTCTAAGTCCAGGGTCAAGGTCATATACTTTGTGCAGCTCAAAACCTTAACACTCAGTCGCTCGGGTAAATAATGGCCTATATTTTCTGTATCCTTGCTTGGATTTGCTTCATATTTCACACACGCATTGCTCCAAGGGTCCTCTACTGCGCTGTGGGAAATCCACGTCCGTGCCGCCCCTTCTAAGCCCAGGGTCAAGGTCATATACTTTGTGCATCTCGAAACCTTAACACTCAGTCGCTCGGGTAAATAATGGCCTATATTTTCTGTTTCCTTGCTTGGATTTCCTTCATATTTCACACACGCATTGCTCCAAGGGTTATCTACTGCGCTGTGGCAAATCCACGTCCATGCCGCCCCTTCTAAGCCTAGCGACAAGGTCACATACTTTGTGCATCTCGAAACCTTAACGCTCAGTCGCTCGGGTAAATAATGGCCTATATTTTCTGTTTCCTTGCTTGTATTTGCTTCATATTTCACACACGCATTGCTCCAAGGGTTCTCTACTGCGCTGTGGCAAATCCACGTCCATGCCGCCCCTTCTAAGCCCAGGGACAAGGTCACATACTTTGTGCATCTCGAAACCTTAACGCTCAGTCGCTCGGGTAAATAATGGCCTATATTTTCTGTTTCCTTGCTTGTATTTACTTCATATTTCACACACACATTACTCCAAGGGTCCTCTACTGTGCTGTGGCAATCCACGTCCGTACCGCCCCTTCTAAGCCCAGGGTCACGGTCACATTCTTTGTGCATCTCGAAACCTTAACGCCCAGTCGCTCGGGTAAATAATGGCCTATATTTTCTGTTTCCTTTCTTGGATTTGCTTCATATTTCACACACGCATTGTTCCAAGGGTCCTCTACTGCGCTGTGGCAAATCCACGTCTGTGCCACCCCTTCTAAGCCCAGGGTAAAGGTCAAATACTTTGTGCATCTCGAAACCTTAACGCTCGGACGCTCGGGTAAATAATGTCCTATATTTTCTGTTTCCTTGCTTAGATTTGCTTCATATTTCACACACGCATTGCTCCAAGGGTCCTCTACTGCGCTGTGGAAAATCCACGTTCAAATGTGCCCTCGGTTCCTTTGCTGCCACCGGGCGCGCTTCGTTGTCCTCTGACAACTCTTGTTATGCCCCACCACGATAGTGGAGGGGGCATTTAGTGTTACCCTTGTCCGTTCGTCCCGTCCGTCCGTCCGTCCGTCCCGTCTGTCCTGTCCATCCGTCCGTCACAAAACTTTAACGCTCGGGTAAATGTCTCATAATTTCTTCATCCTTCGACCGATCAGCTTCATATTTCATTTACACATTGCTCTAATGGTCCTCTGCCGCCCTGTGCCAAATCCATGTTTGTTCAGCCCCCGCCAAGCCCAGGGTCAAGGTCACATACTTAGTGCTTCAAAAACTTTAACGCTCGGGTAAATATCTTATAATTTCTGTTTTCTTTCCCAGATCAGCTTCATACTTCATATACACATTTCTCTAATGGTCCTCTACTGTCCTGTGCCAAATCCACGTTTGTCCTGCCCCGCCAAGCCCAGTGTCAAGGTCACATACTTAGTGCTTCAAAAATATTAACGCTCGGGTAAATATCTTAATAATTTCTGTTCTCTTTCACGGATCAGCTTCATATTTCATATACGCATTGCTCTAATGGTCCTCTACTGCCCTGTGCCAAATCCACGTTCATCCTGCCCCCGCCAAGCCCAGGGTTAAGGTCACATACTTGGTGCTTCAAAAACTTTACCTTCGGTGTCTTATAATTTCTGTTTCCTTTCACGGATCAGCTTCACTTTCATATACGCATTGCTAATGTCTTCTGCCCTGTGCCAAATCCACGTTTCAGCCCCCCCAAGCCCTATCAAGACATCTTATGCTTCAAATACACATGGTAAATATCTTATAACGTTTTTAATTCACGGATACCTTCATATTTCATACATTGCTCTAATGGTCCTCTACTGCCCTGTGCCAAATCCACGTTTGGCCCCCGCCAAGCCCGGGTAAGGTCACTATTGTGCTTCAAATACACTCGGGTAAATATATAATTTCTGTTTTATTTTAGGTCGCTTCATATTTATATACGCATTGCTCTAAGGTCCTCTACCGCCCTGTGCCAAATCCTTCGTCCTGCCCCCCGCCCCCCCGCCAAGCCCAGGGTCAGATCACATACTTAGTGCTTCAAAAACTTTTAACGCTCGGGTAAATATCTTATAATTTCTGTTTTCTTTCACGGATCAGCTTCATACTTCATATACGCATTTCTCTAATGGTCCTCTACTGTCCTGTGCCAAATCCACGTTTGTGCTGCCCCCGCCAAGCCCAGGGTCAAGGTCACATACTTAGTGCTTCAAAAATATTAACGCTCAGGTAAATATCTTAATAATTTCTGTTTTCTTTCACGGATCAGCTTCATATTTCATATACGCATTGCTCTAATGGTCCTCTACCGCACTGTGCCAAATCCACATTTTTCCTGCCCCGGCCAATCCCAGGGTCAAGGTCACATACTTGGTGCTTCAAAAACTTTAACGGTCGGGTAAATATCTTATAATTTCTGTTCCCTTTCACGGATCAGCTTCATACTTCATATACACATTGCTCTAATGGTCATCTACTGCCCTGTGCCAAATCCACGTTCGTCCTGCCCCCGCCAAGCCCAGGGTCAAGGTCACATACTTGGTGCTTCGAAAACTTTAACGCTCAGGTAAAAAAAAAAATTGACTTTCAATTTGGCCTCATTTATTATCAAAGCAATATGTGGGTCATCCGTGTTCTATGAACACATTTTCTAGTTTCTACATTTTTCTACACAATTCTATATACGGTACAGAGTTTGTGTACACAACTCCTCCGAAACCGTTCAGTCGATGGGTTTGAAACTATACACACGTCTTCTACACATATTGAAAATGTGCACCTTGGTGTTTTTATGCCGAAAAAAATATTTTGTAACAAAAATATCACCTTTTTAACTGAGCCATTTTTATGCCCCACCACGATAGTGGAGTGGCCATTTAGTGTTACCCTTGTCTGTCCATCCCGTTCCGTCAGTCTTGCTGTTCCGTCTGTCCGTCCGTCCATCCCGTTCGTCCCCTCGTCCGTCACAAAACTTTAATGCTCGGGTAAATGTCTCATAATTTCTTCATCCTTCAATCGATCTACTTCATATTTCATATACACATTGCTGTAATGGTCCTCTACCGCCCTGTGCCAAATCCACGTTCGTCCTGCCCCGCCCAAGCCCAGGGTCAAGGTCACATACTTAGTGCAGCAAAAACTTTAACGCTCAGGTAAATATTTTATAATTTCTGTTTTCTTTCACGGATCAGCTTCATATTTCATATACGCATTGCTCTATGGTTCTCTACTGCCCTGTGCCAAATCACGATTGTCCTCACAGCCCCCCCGCCAAAGTCCAGAGGGTCAAGGTCACATACTTGGTGCTTCAAAAACTTTAACGCTCGGGTAAATATCTAATAATTTCTGTTTCCTTTCACGGATCAGCTTCATATCTATACGCATTCTCAATGGTCCTCTACTGCCCTGCCAAATCACATTTGTCCTGCCCCCGCCAACCCGGGTCAAGGCACTACTTGGTGCTTAAAAACTGTAACGCTCGAAAAATCCCTTATGTCTCCCTCGATCGCTTAAACATACCTTCATATACACATTGCCTCTAATGGTCCTCTACTGCCCCCTGTGCCAAATCCAGTTTGTCCTCCCCCGCAAGCCCAGGGTCAATGGTCACATACTTGGTGCTTCAAAAACGTTATCGCTCAGGTAAATATCTTATAATTTCTTTTCCCTTTCATGGATCAGCTTCATACTTCATATACGCATTGCTGTAATGGTCCTCTACTGTCCTGTGCCAAATTCACGTTTGTCCTGCCCCTGCCAAGCCCAGGGTCAAGGTCACATACTTGGTGCTTCAAAAACTTTAACGCTCTGGTCNAAATATCTTATAATTTCTCATTGCTGTAATGGTCCTCTACTGCCCTGTACCAAATCCATGTTTGTCCTGCCCCTGCCCCCGCCAAGCCCAGGGTCATGTTCACATACTTGTGCTTCAGAAACTTTAACGCTCGGGTAAAAAAGAAATTTGACTTGTAATTTGGCCTCATTTATTATCAAAGCGATATGTGGGGCATCCATGTTCTATGAACACATTTTCTAGTTCTATACAATTCTATATACCGTACAGAGTTTGTGTACACAACTCCTCCAAAACCATTCAGTCGATGGATTTGAAACTATACACACGTCTTCTACACATATTGAAGATGTGCACCTTGGTGTTTTTATGCCGAAAAAATATTTTTTAACAACAATATCACCTTTTTAACTGAGCCATTTTTATGCCCCACCACGATAGTGGAGGGGGCATTTAGTGTTACCCTTGTCCGTCCGTCCCGTCCCGTCCCGTCCGTCCGTCCGTCCGTCCGTCACAAAACTTTAACGCTCGGGTAAATGTCTCTTAATTTCTTCATCCTTTGACCGATCTGCTTCATATTTCATATACACATTGCTCTAATGGTCCTCTACCGCCCTGTGCCAAATCCACATTCGTCCTGCCCCCGCCAAGCCCAGGGTCAAGGTCACATACTTAGTGCTTCAAAAACTTTAACGCTCGGGTAAATATCGTATTATTTCTGTTTTCTTTCACGGATCAGCTTCATATTTCATATACGCATTGCTCTAATGGTCCTCTACCGCCCTGTGCCAAATCTGCATTTGTCCTGCCCCCGCCAAGCCCAGGGTCAAGGTCACATACTTAGTGTTTCAAAAACGTTAATTTACATAAAACAAATCAATAACCATCGATTGCAAAACGTGATTATAATACCGTATTATACACATTTTTTACACAGTGACTTTTTCGTCTTGGAGCCATTGACAAGAAGAAACGTAATTTGTTTCTACACTGCATCTGCGAAGAAAATTAGCATCCCTAAATGAACACACATCAGCGGAAAAAAAACACATCATTACATTTACTACAATTCCATTACGTTTCGAAGCCTTGAATGAATGCTAATTATCGTTCTTTCGTGACTAGAAATTAATTTTAAGGTTGTGAACTGGATAAAACAAATCATTAGAGGCGTAAAATTTACGTTGGTTCGCAACGAGTAAACAAAATTAAATGTACCTAACGAGCCACCATAAGAATGCAAACATTTAGCCGACATGTACGTGCTACTGTGAACAAACCTGCGTTTAGGCTTACTTTCAGTTTCAGTTTCTACAATATATCAGCTTGTATTGGGAGGCAAAGCATGCATGCTTTATGCAGGATGTGCGACTACCTGATGGGAGAATACTTGTTATCAATTTTAGTGAGGGCGGGTAACATTGTTATCTGATAAAATTATGATCAGTGTAGACCATCATGGCATGGTCACAGTTTCATTATCCAAGCAACTAGTCTACTCTATGTAAACACATCTACATGTAGACATGTTTATTCGGCTGAACTAAATATAGGGTGTAAGTAACTAAGTAAGTAAGTAAGTATAAGTAAGTAAGTAAGTAAGTAAGTAACGTCTTTATTTATAGAAGAAGCTCAGTTGGCCTAGCCAATCTTCCCTGAGATCATCTATCTATCTACAAGTACACGTATATTTAACAAATAATAATGATACAAGTACAAGTAGCCATGAGTCACAAGATAACAATCGCATGAGTATGAGTTTCTTATATATATATGATGAAACCGTACATGAGTATTAAATTAAGAGCTATTCATTATTAGCCGATCTATTTATAGATCGGCTAATATGTTGGTTATCCATCGAATTCTGAAAAAGTTTGTAGCAACCCTTTTCTCCGCTATTCGGTAATCTACGAACGCGAATTTTTCTGTATCACTTCCAAATTGCATCAACCGATAAAGTTTGCATTTTTGGCAATTATCTCCGTTTAAAACTTTACTTATAGCCAAATAACACAATTTTGAATACTTAATGAGCTGAACGCCTGAAGAGATTTAACCCGGAAGTTATTGTTGTTGAAGTCCATAGTTGGCTCTAATGGCCATATACGCCAACATACGCCGATTATTGGGCTAATTTAAAGCTTTTATTTATTAAACAGAACAAGTTTCAGCCACGTATAATCGCGTAAAATGTGTGTTTATTCGGCTAATTTATAATCGACCTCTGCTCAAAATCTCCTTACTAGTAACCCCAGCATTTTCGGGTTTATCCCAGCATCTCGGTTTATCCCATTGGATCGCGTATGCGCGTCATTTGACGCTAGTTAATATTCACAAAATTTTCCACCAATCAAAACGAAGAATTGTCCTTCATAGCCAACTTTGATTTGTTTACGTATCATGCAGGGATGGCAGGGATGCATCCAGCACGCGCGATTGCGGCAATCCCCCAATAAATTATTGTCAATGCCGCAAATTATTGATTGTCTTGCGCCCGACATCGCGCAAAAAATCACGGATGGGGCACATTAGGCCAATCTGGGCATGTGCCTGAATACGCAGGAGCTTGCGTCTATTTTTAGATGACACTGTAACGTCTAGATATATATAGCCCTGGTAGCTCCGCCCACTCGCATGCTGCCACAGAATTCTTGGACAAACACACACACAGTGACTACAACTTTGTGTATTGCGGAGTGTAATTTGTAGATAAATAGAGCATACAGTACAGGTGTTACGCTGGAATATTTCGCAACATAATGGTGACAACAAAACATTGCTGCTATGGCATTGCTGCTATTGGATGGATTTGGGAACGGGTTTCCAAAACCTGCACAAAATCGAGAAAAATGTCGACGCTAGGTACAGAACTGTGGTCGAAAATAGTTTACCATTGACAATGTTACCAGAGACACCTACATATGTTCGATGCACTTTACCCTGATTTGATCGGCTAATAACATCATGCTCTGCATGACTTTTCATATTGAGTACTTGTATGAACATGTACTATGTATTTGCTCTTAAAATCTTCCACGGACTTGGCAGTTTTAACGTACACTGGTAGATCATTCCATATTTTGGCTCCAGAATAAACGAAGGTTGACCTGTATAGTTCAATATTAGGTTTTGGTAGATATATATTGTTTTTATCTGCTGACGTTAAGTTTAACCCATGAATTGCTCTTGTTTGTTTAAAATGATAATTTTTAATTATAGTTTATACACTATATTGGAGACTGTCACGCAGTTCTCCCAGTTTTGACAGCTGTGGTTTTGTGGTGGCAGGCCTGATCTACATGTAGGTCAGTGTCCCAGCTACATGTAGCGAGAGTACATGATCATTTTAGATGTGCTAATTTTGACAATGGAATTATTGGTTAAATTATATAGTTCAAAGGTCGCGGGAGCAGGGAGTGACATCCGCTGTCCCAGGAATTCAGTTTTGCACAATGCGTAGTCGGCGTGGATGTTTCTGAGGATTCTTGACATAATTATATAATAACGACTGGCTGGAATACTTCTGACTTGGATAATTACTCATTATCATTATAATATAGACCATGTGATCTAGGAATTATTATTATTGAATGCTCAATGGATATCGTTATAATTTAATGATCGAGAATTATTCGATGTATGCCGTGTGAATGGCTTATAGACATCCATATTTGATATCTACTAGACGACGAAAGTGTTGCCCGTTTCTACGGATTATATTCCTTTGTTGCAACATTTCACGCATCTAATTGGAACCAAGTGTGTAAAATTTGCCACAAAAATGGATGTGCGAGCCAGTTCGAACAGTCGGAAGCACAAATCTGCGGACGTGACATTGGATCGGGTTGAGATTCCGCAATCTAATATCTCGGCGGAGGTAGATCCACCTTACGACATGTCACTTCCCGAAAACTGGAGCGTGCAGAAGTTAAAATCTGAACTACGGCAACTGGGAATATCCCCAGGCCTTCCACAGAAAAAATGTCGTTTAGTTCACCTATATCGGTCGGCGACATCAAATTCAAGATCAACAAGCAGTGCGGTTATATCAACAGCCATAACCTCTAACCAGCGCGCTGCGGTTATATCAACAGCTGACGTCATTGCGCAGTCGGTTGCGCAGACATCGCACAGAGGCAGTAACCATGGTCGCGGTGTCGCTTTATCTGAACATGCGCAATCGCACACAGTACAGCGCAGTGAAACTGAAACTAGACTTCGGGAATCTCCGGGCGACAACAACATCGCAGATCTGCATGCCAGTGTGTCTGCTTTACAGCAGACCGTCGCGAAACTTACCGATAACATGGATATACTTATACAGCAAAATGTGCAAACTAATTCGACATCTGCTCACATTCAGTCTCATGTCGCACCTGTGTCATTCATGGAGGTAACTTATTCACGAACAGTACTAACAACAACAACAATGTCAGTTCCATAAACTTAGAAAATGCTTGGTCCACATACGGGTACACTGCTGAGGCATTGCCTTTCGTAGAAACAGTTCATCCTAGTGTCAAACAAAACATTCAGGAAGGTAAAGACGTGAATTTGGTCTCGTTGTTGATACCTTATTACAATTGTCAGTCGGACTCGGTACCCGGTGGTAACCAAAAACCAGACGTTCGCTTAAACACAGAATTAAGTTTGCCACAATTCATTCAGGCATTCGCCGTCTATAAAAACATGTGCCAGGTGCATCCTAATAGGCGACCAGAATTAGATCTGTATGAGCGTGATATAATTGACATGGCATCCAGGTATGGGGGTCGTGGCTTTTATGAGTACCACAAATCTTTCTCAGCACAGGCTGCGGCACATCTCCGCTTCCATGGCGTGAAAATATACTGGTCAGTTAGGAATAATAGGTTGTTTTGTTCCATATTTCCATAATTACAACTTGTTGGTCCGAGTGTGGTAGCACACTGCACATGTCGCAGTTCTGTCCGTCACAAACCTACCGTATTCTGCCGATTATAGGTCGCAAGAGTGTATAAGACGCACCGCTATTTTCAGTCCAAAATCTGGGGGAAAATGTCTACATGAGATTATAAGATGCACCCAATTTTCCCAACAAAAAAAAAAAAGGAAAAAAGGAAAATGTTGTTGTTATTTATTCCCCTGACACTGTTTTTTTTATTCGTACCTTGGACGTTTTTGTCTGTATTTTCCCTATCATAGTTTGCTATGTCCGTAATTTGCCGACTCTATGTCTGTGATTCCCCGGTCCGTATTTCACCATTTTCTAGTATCTTCAATTACACTGTGAACTCGGTAGTACACGCTTCACTATAACACGTGCTCGGTTAGTACACGGTTGTGCATTGGCTCCCGATTTTTTTGCCTATTTGTATATCAAAATCGTGTTAAATGTGTAACAGACTATTGTCATAAATCGTGTTAATATATTTGCAATCATATTGCTGCCGAAAGTGGTATTATATTGTTAATTATTGATTGCGGTATGTATTTTCACTTTTCAACACCATTTACGGAAACTATTTTCGAAATCAATATCTGCGTATAACCCAGAGTGTTTTTTTAACCCGTTCCTTTCTGAATACACATTTACGGATATGAAATTTATTAAATATTTTATTTTTATTTTTGTTATTTCTCACTGAAAGTATATGTTGTAACCACTCATTTGAACTGTCTCAACGAAACGGTTTAAATGGTGGTCGCGGCATATACTTCTGATTGCATAGAATGAAAATATTTAGGATTTTCCGCAAACATAAGCGTATCCTCAGCATGAAATGGGTTACTGATTGCCCCCATGATGCAAGGATGAAAGCCGCACGTTCGCCACATCTGCGGCACACATCAAAAAGCGTGTTGACCAATCAGTGCAATTTCAAAACATAGCCTAAAGGTCACACAGTTTACAGCTCGTGCTGAATGATGACATAAGATAATAGCACCTGTTGACACAGTTGGGTGTTATCGATTTTTTTCTACACAGCAACACACAACTTTCGCCTACAGTATGTAATATTTCAAAATCAGTTGTATCTTCCGTAAATGACGCTGAAAGCAGCCTATAGCTATGACGAATTTGCATTGTCCGCTGACGTAATTATAATTTTTTAAATAGAGATTGGCGAACATTGTAAACCATGTGCAGACTACGCGAATCCACCGCCTGGTCTGGCGCTAATGCAATAAGCCGGGATTTGTCAGAGATAAGACCCAATTCACATAAACACGTTTTCCGTGTCATAAATAGAGTCTGGTTCTCGGTAGTATTGTTTCACTGGAACGCATTAGACAGGTACCAGTTTAGTGACGAATACAAAACGGACGTCAGCAACCGCGTGTGTTGATATTTGATATGGCTTTGTGTTGTAAATCTTGACACGCGGTGTGTTTGATGTCGGCCAGCTGACTTAGGCTTGCCACTTTCATCAGCATCTTGTAAACACACTGTTCGCCTTCGGTATAGAAAATGTGTACCGAATGTGACACATGGCCGAACGAGTAAGGAAGGCGCGAGTAAAGGCGCGAACTGTTTAGAATACGAAACCAATATTCCAATACCGGATTTTACCCCAAAGACTAACAACAACAACAACAAATATAGGAACGCATTTTATTTTTTTTATTTTTTGTCGTTTATGTCAATATTTCGGGTGGAAAAAAATGCTCATGTATCTACATGTATTTATAAGACGCAGGGGCTTTCTGGGATACAAATCTGAGTAAAAAAAATGTGTCTTATAATCGCAAGAATACGGTATGCTGTCTCTGGTAGTACAATGGAACCGTACAATAAGGCCAGTAGAGTTACCACGACTGCTGGTAGTTTTGCCAACCGTGTAAATTCCACCAAAGATCTTTTGGGTTGCACACGAATGATTCACAATGGAAACGAGATTTGTAACAATTTTGACACTATGCGTGGTTGCCATGCGTCTCAATGCAGACATGTGCATTTGTGTTTAGTATGTAAACAGAGTGATCACTCTAAAATTAATTGTCAGAATTCAAAAAACTGGCGGGGCCAGGGACAGAAAATACCGAGCCTAAGATAGTGCCTAGGAACAGCCCTATAAATGTTATTAAATTGAGGTTTGAGTTGCAGCATCATCCGGATAAGAACTTCACTAACTATTTAATAGACGGATTTTCAGAGGGATTTGAGACTGGTTTTAAGCATTTACCTGCATTACCGTATGAGTGTAGAAACTTGTTATCTGCAATTAAACAGCCTGACATTACTTCACAGTTGATTCAGTCAGAATTAGTTAAAGGATATTTGATGGCTCGGCCCTTTTGATAGCATTCCATATTCCACATTATCGTATCAGCCCAATTGGCATTGCTGAGGGGAAGTACTCTGGGAAAAAGAGGTTAATTGTGGACTTCTCAGCAGCTCATGATAATTTATTACATCCCAGTTTAAATGACCTTATTGATAGGGACGAATACTCCTTGACATATGTCACCATTGACCATGCGATTAGAATAACTCAGCGATTGGGAAAGGGGAGTAGATATTGTAAAGCTGACATTCAAGATGCCTTTAAACAGGTTTCTGTCAAGATGGAGTTGTGGCCCTTTCAGGGTATCAAGTGGAACGATAAATATTACTTCTACACCAGATTAGTGTTGGGCAGTCGATCTAGTCCTACAATGTTTGATTGTTTGTCTCAAGTTATTTGTTGGATCCTGCAAAACAATTATGGAATCAGTCATTGTTTACATTTGCTGGACGATTTTCTCGCAATCAATTCTCTATCCGATGATGCCGATCATACTATGTATATTTTGCGGTTGGTATTTGAGAAACTTGGTATACCGTTATCACCCACAAAAACTATGGGGCCAGTTACGGTTATTGAGTACTTAGGAATTATATTAGACAGTGTGAAGATGGAGGCAATGTTGCCGCTAGAGAAAGTGCAGAGAATCGCGAGTTTGTTACAAACATTCTCAAAAAGGAAATCCTGTACAAAGAGGGAATTATGAAGCCTTCTAGGACATCTCAATTTTGCATGCCGCGTGATTTATCCAGGTCGTGCATTTGTGTCATACTTGATATCGCTGTCTTCTTCTGTCAGTAAATTGCACCATTATGTTAAAATCACGACAGACTGTAGATTAGACATTAGTATGTGGTCTAAATTTCTTCATGAATGGAACGGTATTTCAATGTTCATAAATGATGAACTTACAATGGCTGATGATATGCAGTTTTTCATGGATGCTACACCTCGAGCATATGCAGGGTATTATTGTGGGAAGTGGTTTCAAGGGGAATTTCCTGCTTTTATTTCATCGGAAGCTGTATGAACTCTATCCGATAGTCATGGCAGCCGTGCTGTGGGGTGAGAAATGGAAAAAGAAGAGAATTGTGGTGAATTGTGACAATTCAGCCACTGCGGACATCATCAATAAGGGTCGATCTAAGATTCCATTCATTCAAAAGTTTGTTCGTAGCTTGATCTGGTGCGTGGCAAAAGGTCAGTTTGTTATTATCGCAAGACATATAGCTGGTAAATCAAATGTTATTGCTGACGCGTTATCACGTTTTAACATGTTGCAGTTCAGACGTCTTGCACCAGAGGCAGACACTGTTCCAGAGCGGTGCCTTTCGGTTTCCAAGCTGCAGCTGAATTAGACCTGGAAGTCACAAATCTTTGGTCAGCATCTATTGCTCCAAATACTAAAACTGTCTATCAGACAGGCATGCAGTGTTTCACACAGTTTCTAACAATGTCAGGTTGTATTACGCGTCCAGGTACGTTACCCATTCTAACGGAGGATGTTCTCATTTGTTTTGTGACATTCTGTTACAAGTCACTGCAGCTGCAGCTGGCTATTATTAAACTATATCTGGCAGGTATTCGTTTTCACTATCTGCAAGCAGGCATGAGCAATCCTATGTCTTCCATGGATAGACTACAATGTGTTCTACTGGTGTTTAAACGTAGTCAGGTGCGAAGACGAGGTTGAGACTGCCTATAACTTTTTCAATTCAGAAGCGATGTGACTTATTACATGCGGGGGTTTTTACCCCAAACTTAGATTTGACGTTACAATGTATGTGTTCATTAGCCTATTTTGGCTTTCTTCGCTGCGGTGAGTTCACTGTTAAAGCTCGGAATGATGATGTTTATTATCCAAGCATATTTGCTTGGATATAGTCCTTATACGGTTTTTGAGACCTCACATGATTTATGCAAATGAGTAATTGTCGACCAACGAACGTACTTCATGCTTCATGATTCTAGCTACGCCACGTGAGAGAGTTCCAAAGCGAGCGGTGCATTATGAACGTGTCACTCACATTTTTGGCCAGCTACATTTTTTTCAGCTAGTTATATTTTTAAAAACAGTTTGTGATTTTATAAAATATTAACTGTCGTGTTTCATAATAAATATTTTGTTAGGAAGGTTATATTTTTAATGATCGACCCGCATCCACATGTAATATACGTAGTTATACGCCATGAAAAAATAGTTCTGATAGTGAGCTAACATTATATTGTGTAGTGTAATACATGTGTTGTTAATTTTTCTGTACGACATTTATATTACAAAATGTTTATCTGATTTAATATAATAAACTGACATGTATTAATTTGAGTATATTATTTTTCACGCGCACTGATACAATTAACCTCGTGTCTCATGAAAAGTAGTTTCCGCCATTTTATGCCGACAAATTACAGAATCGTTTACATAGTCATAGGTCAATGGCTCGATAAAATCCAACATTGGACAGCGAAATGATGATGATTTAAAACAGAAACATTGTTTTTTTGACAGTTACATACCGCATGCTTTAAATAATCATCTTGAGCCATCGATATTATTAATCAGTGTCCATTTTACTTAAAACATCAACTAATCTATAATGACGTTACACAGAAAATGCAGTACGATACACTTCACAAAGGAAACATTGTCTTAGAGTTTGAATAATTTTAGGTTCCGCCGAACGAACGAGTACGCCGAAATATATTTCCGTACAAATCCAAAAACCTATTTATTATATACCCGTTCAACAAAACATGCATCATAATCATTAAATAATCCGATAGTGTGATGAAATGCGACTCTCTATTATTTTTGTTGAACAATCCGAGCGCCTGTGATGGCTTCAGTTTATGCAAATTGACAAGGTCATTTCGCGCACCTGAATCGATACAATAATTTACAGGGGTTGAAATTTCACTCGCCATGGCGAGTGCTTTTTGTGGCGGTCGAGTTATTTCTACAGGCACTCGCCAGTTTGGCGAGTGAAAGATTAGGTCAGGATTATTTTTTTTGGAAGAAATTGCCAATTAATTCCATCGATAACAGCCAACAAATGGTATTAATTCAGCGACCATTTGTTGTTTACAGTTTACGTCAATTTGCGGGAAGTAAGATTCAAGCAGTGTCTATGTACACGGTTACGGGTAGAATCTCTAGCGATTTTGAACACGGTCCATATCGGGCAAGTTTAATTCACAGATTATTTGTTGGCTTTACGCGGCCGGGCTAACAAATAATAGGACTGTGAGTATAGACTAGTGTATACGCGGCCACATATATCGTCTCGTATACAGTTGGGTTAACGCACATTTCAGACGCCGAACATAACGGCTTGGGACGAAACGGTCGGCGCCGGGTCAGAAACCATTGAATTTAGTAATTAAGGCAGCACGCAGCGCATGCAAACATAGCCACTATAAATTAAACTAAATCTATGTCACTCGACGCTTATAGAAAATAAGAAGTGTGCAAGCCTCTGAGCAAATTCGCTGCTATTTGTTTGTTTATGTTCATTTAATACTTAAAATATAAATAACAATAATAGTGAATATGTCTCGTACGTTTTGGTAATTGATCATATTAAAAGCTTTTTTTTTATATAAAGTGCAAGCCTCTGAGAAAATTCGCTGCTGTTTTTTTGTTGTTTATGTTCTTTTAATAACTTAAAATATAAATAACAATAATAGTGAATATGTCTCATTACATTTTGGTAATGATCATATGTAAAAGCTTTTTTTTTATAAATAAATGATGCAACATTACAAAAACTGGAAATAGCAATTTATTTTTTTAAAAAAATGGGCGATGTAACTTTTTGACCTGGGCAAGTACTTTTTTTTTATTTTCTACCTACCTTGGTTCAACACCTTGGTTGAAGGCCGTTTCTTGTAAGCTAGGCTTGTACTGGCCTATTTTAGCGACGTCAAATTGGATAATTGTCTTTGAAACTGGGGGGAGAGCGCAACTAAATCATGGTTAAAATGTCTGTACAATATTTTCACGTGTTGAATTCGCTGGGTCTCTTCTTCCAGGCGGAGTTGAGTGAACTTTTGAAACTATTTAGTGTGTTCGAATTTACACAATCACTAGGGAGTGCATTCCAGTCTGTGACGACTCTTTGAGAGAATACTTTTTGTCGCAACTGCGAAGGATTTCAGGACTTTCAGTCCTTTGATTCATATTTGAAATGTCAGGATGTGTCATTCTTGACAGATCATTCTATGTTTTGCCTTACGCTACCTACTTCCAAGACTGATCTGTTCAGTGTAGGCGTTGATATACCGATATACAGAAATAACATTAATTGCTGTCCAGTGTATTTGATGGAACATTATTTGTGTCTACGCAGAGAGCAGCTTACATCTACTGCGTTTTGTTATTATATCTCGCCACTATTCATAGATGTGGACGGCAAACCGTTCACTGGGACGAAGTTTCTTTATTATGTGAAGCAAGTTTTATGCAGACTCGGTTATGACGAGAATAAATATAGTGGCCATTCATTTCGGATTGGTGCTGCAAGCAGTGCAGCAGAAGCTAACATTGACGATCACATGATACAAACTCTCGGTTGATGGTCTTCATCATGCTATACCAGGTACATCAGAGTTGCACGCAGTGCTATACAAGATGCACAGGGCCTGATGTGTCATTGACTTCGTACAAAGTAAACAATACTGTGGATGTGATAGTTTGTGCACTTTATTTAACAGCAGGTTACATACAGATGTCATATTTGTCTACATGTTCTTGTTGGGTACAAACTATTAATTAAGTTTGTTATGAGTACACGCATACCTAATTAATTTCTCCTCTTGGGGGCACTCATTGCTATTTTTAGTTTAACAATATCAATTCGTTTTGGACCATTTTGCCCCCTTTTCGATAAATTAATTCATATGTACATTTATGTGCGGCATCAGTTGAAACATTTGCCAGACTTGTTGATACATCATTCACTCGCCTGAAGCGACTCGTCCCAGTATGTACGCTCGACACGACATTCTGTACGCTCGTCTCATCTCATTATCGGCTCGCCAGTCGGTACACTCGACTGCCCTGGACGACCCACCTCTCTATAGTCCGAGTACGCTCGACTCGCCAGTCGGTTATGCTTGACTACTCTGCACCACTTTCCTCATTATAGTCGGTACGCTCGACTCGCCAGTCGGTACGCTCGACTCGCATTCGAGTTGTTAACTCAACTCAGATCTTTCTAAGTCGTCCACTTGATGCACATCCTAGTTGTTAACACAACTCAGCTCTTTCTAGTTGTATGCTCGACTCACCTCTTTCTAGTCTTTCACTCAACTCGTCACCCTCTGGTCGTTTCACGCGAGTTATTAGCTCTACATATTCACTCCACCATAGTCGTGCAAGAGAATAGCTACTGCATACGTCTCACCTCTTGCTCAGAGAAATCTGGTCTGGCACATGCGAGTCTGATGAAAGCACAACACCAAATGGCAGGTAGCCCCCAATGAAGGACCAAATATGTTAGATATGTGTCATGTAATATATATGAATAGTACCGTACTATGTTAGCTTAATAATATATTCCATGTTTTCTATATACAGTTGCATGATGTGGGGATTGGTGGGTCAGAGGGATGGAGTGGGGTTATTGAGTATTTCAGATAACTGATAAAGGAAGGACAAGACAAGTTACAGCATAATGATGATCTTCCTGCAAGTTTAGGTAATACAATGTAGTCAATCGAGTAATCTGGTAATAGTGTATAAATGCATTGTTTAGATAACGTGTAATGTGTAACGTGATGGAATGTATGGTCGACTCAATTCAATCACACTATGTACAAAGTAGCAACACAGTGATTCGTCGCGTATTGCCGAGTCATTTTGTCGATGTACAAAGTAGTAACACAGTGATTCGTCGCATTTTGCGGAGTCATTTTGTCGATGTACAAAGTAGTAACACAATGATTCGCCCCAATTTGCCAATTCGTGGTACGTCCACTTTTTGTACATGGCTGCTTTGACGATAGTGCGCTTGCGCAAACAGAAAGAGGCTGACGGAAGATTCGCTACCCTGCAGTTTCGCGCCTAGAGGTTTCGCACCTTTCCCTAAGGAGGTTTTGATACCCACGGAAGTGTAGGAGGTGCGAAATGTACAGATAGCGAACACGCAGGTAGCGAAACCACCGTAATTCCGAAAAAAAGATACCGTCAAGTCGGCCTATGTCAACTCGGACCCGGGACGATTTAAATCAAATACGACGAAAACTTCTTCTTTTTTAGCTCACCTGAGCGAAGCTCATGTGAGCTATTGTTACCGCAATGTGTCCGTCGTCCGTCGTCGTCCGTCATCGTCCGTGAACATTTTCAAACGTCTTCTCCTCAGTAACCATTGGGCCTATCGTCACCAAACTTCATTGTCATGGTCCTTAGTTAGGGGGATTACAAAATTGTTAAAATGACTTCATTACGTAATCCAAGATGGCCACCGTCTAAAAATAGCACAAATTTTCAAAAAATTTCTTCTCAAGAACCGCCAAGCGGATTTCGACAAAACTTGGTAGGAATGATTGATGTACAATGCTCTTTCAAAGTTGTTAAAATGGTGACCCCGGGGTCAAACATGGGAGTGGCCCGTGAGGTCAAATTGCGGTCAAATTTTATTTTTGACCGAATATGGTCATGTCATATATCAAATTGAAGGTATCAATGAGGCAATCACTCTGGTGCATTTTTTGTCGAAATCGGATTGTTATGTCATCCAAGATGGCCGCCGAAAGGTCAAAAGGTCGTTCTTTTATTAGAGATTTCAAAATTCTTCTTCACATGAACCGCTTGGCCCATGGTAGCCAAACTTAAAAGTTATGGTCCATGGGTGAAGCATTTTCAGATTTGTTAAAATGGAGGTCATCGCTAATCCAAGATGGCCGCCGTCTAAAAATAACATAAATTTTTAAAAAATCTTCTTCTCATGAACCGCCAGCCGGATTTCGACGAAACTTGGTAGGAATGATCGATGTACAATGCTCTTTCAAAGTTGTTAAAATGGTGACCCTGGGGTCAAAAATGGGTGTGGCCCGAAAAATGGGTGTGGCCCGTGGGGTCACATTGAGGTCAAATTTTATTTTTGACCGAATATGGTCATGCTATATATCCATTTGAAGTTATCAATGAGGCGATCACTCTGGTACATTTGTTGTCGAAATCGGATTGTTATGTTATCCAAGATGGCCGCCGAAATGTCAAAAGGTCGTTCTTTTATTAGAGATTTCAAAATTCTTTTTCACATGAACCGCTTGGCCCATGGTTGGTAAACTTAAAAGTTATGGTCCATGGGTGAAGCCTTTTCAGATTTGTTAAAATGGAGGTCATCGCTAATCCAAGATGGCTGCCGTCTAAAAATAGCATAAATTTTTAAAAAATCTTCTTCTCATGAACCGCTAGCTTGATTTCGACGAAACTTGGTAGGAATGATCGATGTACAATGTCTTTAACGCAAAGTTGTTAAAATGGTGACCCCGGGGCCAAAAATGGGCGTGGCCCGTGGGGTCAAATTGCGGTCAAATTTTATTTTTGACCAAATATGGTCATGTTATATATCAAATCGAAGGTATCAATGAGGCGATCACTCTGGTACATTTTTTGTCGAAATCAGATTGTTATGTCATCCAAGATGGCCGCCAAAATGTCAAAAGGTCGTTCTTTTATTAGAGATTTCAAAATTCTTCTTCACATGAACCGCTTTGCCCATGGTGGCCAAACTTAAAAGTTATGGTCCACGGGTGAAGCCTTTTCAGATTTGTTAAAATGGCGGTCATCGCTAATCCAAGATGGCCGCAGTCTAAAAATAGCATACATTTTTTTTAAAAAAACGCGGGCCGGATTTAGACTAAACTTGGTAGGAATGATCGATTTACAATGCTCTTTCAAAGTTGTGAAAATGATGACCCCAGGGTCAAAAATGGGCGTGGCCCGTGGGGTCAAATTGCGGGCAAATTTTATTTTGACCGAATATGCTCATGTCATATGTCAAATTGAAGGTATCGATGAGGCGATTGCTCTGATGCAGTATTTGTTGGAATCGGATGATTATGTCATCCATGATGGCCTCCAAAAGGTCCATTTATTCAAGATTTTGACCGTCTTTTTCTCGGGAACCACATGGCCGATGCTGGCCAAACTTCATAGGAAGTTCAGATCCTTGGGTGAAGCATTTTCAGATTTGGTAAAATGAGTCATCGCTTAATCCAAGATGACCGCCATCTAAAAATAGCACAATTTTTTTAAAACACATGAACTCGATGTCACATTCTCCTCTGGTGTTCATGGAGTCAGGTGAGCGAATTAGGGCCATCATGGCCCTCTTGTTTTTCTTCTGACCCCATATTTATTTTATTTATTTCACCTGCTCAATAGCCACCTTGATTTATTTCACCTTAGGAAGATAGACCCACGATGCGCACAATTCAATTTTAGAAAACACCACCATGCACAAAATTCATTTGTTGGAACACCCCACCACCCATCCAAATTTAAATCGGGTGCCGTCCAACCCTCCCATACCAAAGATTCTGGAAAAGCCCTCAGTTGATCGTTCTGAAACTATACACACGTCTTCTACACATATTGAAGATGTGCACCCACGAAAATCTTTTTTTTTCACAAAAATATCACCTTTTTAACTTAGCTATTTTTTCTACATTTTTCTATACAATTCTATATACGGTACAGAGTTTGTGTACACAACTCCTCCGAAACCGTTCAGTCGATCGTTTTGAAACTATACACACGTCTTCTACACATATTGAAGATGTGCACCTTGTTGTTTTTATGCCGAAAAAATATTTTTTAACAAAAATATCGCCTTTTTAACTTCGGCATTTTTTCTACATTTTTCTATACAATTCTATGTACGGTACAGAGTTGGTGTACACAACTCCTCCGAAACCGTTCAGTCGATCGTTCTGAAACTATACACACGTCTTCTACACATATTGAAGATGTGCACCTTGGTGTTTTTATGCCGAAAAAATATTTGTTAACAAAAATATCACCTTTTTAACTTAGCCATTTTTGTCGCGCCTGCTTTTGTCACTCTTGTTAAGACAACGACTACTGTTCACTATATAGAGCATGTGGCATTAAAGAAATCACACTGTTTTGCAAAATCAGCAAATTCCTGTGAGTCAAATTGCAAAATTCATCTGACACATGTGTACTTGGTATACCATGCCTACTGTAAATCCTTTTCAACTTCCCAATGACCATTTTGGATTTCATGCTGTGTTACTGTTGTAGTTAACAGTTACCAGTAATTCCCTTTCATTATACCCCCTGCAATGAGTTGTGGGGGGGAGGTATACTGGAGTCAGGTTCGTCCGTCCGTCTGTGCGTGCGTCCGTGCGTCCATAAACTTAACAGAGAAATATTTCCTTAATCTAAAATGCTTAATATTTCACACATGCATTCCTGTGAGGCTCTACTACCATGCTGTGCCAAATCCATGACCGTCCAACCCTCGCTGATCCCAAGGTCAAGTACTTAGTCGCTTTACAAAACTTAACATAAGAGAAATATTTGTTATATTCTATTTCCTTCATCCAAAATGCTTAATATTTCACACATGCATTCCTGTAAGGCTCTACTACCATGCTGTGCAAAATCCACGACCGTCCAACCCCCGCTGATCCCAAGGTCAAGGTTAAATACTTAGTCTCTACAAAACTTAACATCAGAGAAATATTTGTTATAACTTCTACTTCCTTTATCCAAAATGCTTCATATTTCACACATGCATTCCTGTAAGGCTCTACTATCATGCTGTGCCAAATCCACGACCGTCCAAGCCCCGCTGATCCCAAGGTCAAGGTTAAATACTTAGTCTACAAAACTTAACATCAGAGAAATCATGACTTAACATCAGAGAAATATTGTTATAACTTCTATTTCCTTCATCTAAAATTCTTAATATTTAACACATGCATTCCTGTAAGGCTCTACTACCATGCTGTGCCAAATCAACGATTGTCCAACCCCGCTGATCCCAAGGTCAAGGTCAAATACTTAGTCTCTTTACAAAACTTAACATCAGAGAAATAAGTTATAACTTCTATTTCCTTCATCGTAAATTCTCAATATTTCACTTGTGCATTCCTGTAAGGCTCTACTACCATGCTGTGCCAAATCCACGACCGTCCAACCCCCGCTGATCCCATGGTCAAGGTCAAATACTTAGTCTCTTTACAAAACTTAACATCAGAGAAATACGTTATAACTTCATCTAAAATTCTTAATATTTCATACATGCATTCCTCTAAGGCTCTACTATCATGCTGTGACATATCCCCGCTGATCCCAAGGTCAAGATCACATACTTAGTCTCTTTACAAAACTTAACATCAGAGAAATCGGTTATAATTTCTATTTCCTTGCTCGGATCTGCTTCACATTCACGTTCGTGTCGCCCCCGCTAAGCCCGCTAACCCAGAGTCGAGGTCACAAGCCCACACTTGGAAAATTTTACATATTTAGGGGTACCTGGGCCCACGTGGGGGGTATTCCGTAAGCCTCGACCAATCTAGTTTCACTTGTGCTTTCCTCTAAGGTTGTACTATCATGCTGTGACAAATCTACGACCGTCCAACCCCCGCTGATACCAAGGTCAAGGTCAGATACTAGTCTCTTTACAAAACTTCACATCAGAGAAATATGTTACAACTTCTATTTCTTTCATTGAAAATTCTTAATATTTCATGCATGCATTCCTCTAAGGCTCTACTATCATGCTGTGACAAATTCCGTAAGCCTCTCTTACTGACCAATCTATTTTTTTCAGGCAAGTGATCTTATTCCATTTGAACAGTCAGTCCATACACATTACAAAACCGTTTCGGGCCAACAAACATGCCTCATAATTCAAGTTCAATCAAAGCATATCTCCTTTCTGCGAGATTCAATGATATAAAAGCATTAGCCCCTGGCTTTGCTTCGTAACACTACCTAATGCAGACATAGATGCGTAGGTCTAGAGTGTCTCGGGCTTTGTAAAGTTATAATATGATAATTGACAACAAGTGAAACGCCATTGGATCATCACGGCTCTGATAAATTTTATTTGTCGCACCTGCTTTAGCTTCATCATCATGGTATAACTTTAATATTACTTGACGGATTGCTTGATACATGTGAGCATTTGGAACACACCCATGCCACCATTAACATAACCTTTTTTACCTTCACATTTTTGCAGAAACATTTACCTTTTTTTTTGTCAAAAAGTTTGTTCAAGCTTCTTCTTCATGGCATTACTTTAATATTACATGACGTATTACTTCAATATTTGGACACTTGATGTATGTGAGCATTTAGAACACACTCATGCTGCCATTAACATGAGCTTGACCTTTTTTACCTTCACATTTTTACGGAAACACTTGGACATTTTATTTTTGTCAAAAAGTTTGTACAAGTTTCCTCATCATGATATAACTTTAATATTACTTGACGTATTGCTTTAGTATTTCGACACTTGATATATGTGAGCATTTGGAACACACTCATGCCGCCATTAACATGAGCTTGACCTTTTTTACCTTCACATTTTTGCGGAAACACAGGCATTTTTTTGCGTCAAATAGATTTATGAAAATACAGCTGATTCTCTTTAACTCGATATCGCTTATTTCGATATACCTGCTTATCTCGATATGCGTCCGAGGTCCCGGCCGAATTCCCTATATAGATCATGTATTTTACTCCTGATAAATCGATATCGGAAATGTTGATATTTCGGTTATGTCGAGGTCGAAATAGAGTCCCGATAGCATGTTTCCTTCATATTTTTATTCGGATAACTGGATGTGACAAATAAGCGCCTGGCACCGTCAAGTCTGATTCAGAGAGATTATTAAGTTTTCCCACGTCAATAGAATTAAAAAAGCACCGCCTCTAAAATGTGTTAAGCGTTGCACAAACATGTTAAATTAATTCACTTAAAACAATAATTAACCAATTAATCAATGTGATATCGGATCACTTTAATATGAAGATGAAATAAATGGCGTGGAAATCAAGTTAATTAAACTTGACATTTCTGAACGCCGATTTGATTCAACTTGGGCCGAATTTGTTTGTGGCCGACAAGTCTAGGTCCGTCTGGGTTTGGGGACGAAATGCGGGTCTTACATTTTGCGATTGAATAATATCGTCAGAAAAAACGGTGAGCGTTGACATTTAGATGTAACACTTATTCATTGATGTGTATTGGGTATGATTTGCAAAACAAATGTTGTGCACCGGAAATTGTGTCATGCTTATGCGATATATTTAGTAACAACTCATGCGCATTCTGTTATTAGAAAATGTGCGATTTATGAAAATCCGGAACTAAAGTAAAGTCTGTATTTTTGAAGCGATTCTGTTTGGATTTTTTTCGAGAATGGTCGCAAAATTTGGGGAATTTTTATCTCGAAGTTCAGATATGTCAATATATTTCGCTCAGTCCGGTCAACTTCGAGATAACGAGAATTACCTGTATATGCACGCTACTTTTGATTAATAATAGCTTAACATGAATTAATGGTGTGACATTTTATTGCGTCAGGGGAGTCTGATCTAATGTCTATGACACAATTGTCCTATATAATGAATGTTTGGTAACATAATAGATTGCATAGGCCATTTTCAGTTACTACCCATCCTACATACCTAGTATATGTGTAGCTAATTGCTCAATTGATATTCATTCGGTTGTGTATTATACATAATGTTATGTTCAACTGCTTGCTGGTTATCTTGGATACCATTTGTAAAACGTACAACTGTGTTAGGGTTCCAAAAAAAAATGCTGCATGAATTGTAGACAAGCGAACATACAGAACTTTCAATGAGACGATACTGAAAAAAAACCCACTATATTCTACAAGTTCTGGTGTACACCTTGGACGCCAATTCGGTGATTCCAACATATATCGATACCTTTGTTTAGGCATGTATTTGGTATACACAATATATCACAAAAGTAAGACATACTATATGAAATAAGTGCAACATATATAATTACGGCTGTCACATAATTATGTATGGATGATAAATAAATAGTCCACACTGTCGGTTCAGTCCTAGTATGTGTAATTGTATCCCCCGGACTCCGTCGGGGGATACTATGGATTTGACAGCGGGCCGCGTCCGCCGCAAACACTTCTTGTCCGGAGCATAACTCGAACACCCTTTGGAATATTTCATGAAACTTCACACATGCATAGACCACGACCCGAAGGTGTGTCGCGCACAAGAATGACAACTCTTGCATAGCTAATTTTTTAGTTATCTCTCTTTTTTGTTTCGCTCACTGATTGACCATAACTCGACCACCCTTTGGAATATTTTTATGAAACTTCACACATTCAATTAGACCACGAACCGAAGGTGTGTTGTGCACAAGAATGACAACTCTTGCATAGCTAATTTTTTAGTTATGTCCCTTTTTTGTTTTCACGCACTGATTTCCTGTCCGGAGTATAACTCGACCACCCTTTGGAATATTTTCATGAAACTTCACACATGCATAGACCACGACCCGAAGGTGTGTCGCGCACAAGAATGACAACTCTTGCATAGCTAATTTTTGAGTTATCTCCCGTTTTAGCTCACCTGAGCGAAGCTCATGTGAGCTATTGTTACCGCAATGTGTCCGTCGTCCATCGTCCGTCGTCGTCGACAAAAAGTTGTTAAAATGGTGACCCTGCGGTTAAAAATGGGCGTGGCCCGTGGGGTCAAATTGGGGTCAAATTTTATTTTTGACTGAATATGGTCATTTCATATATCAAATTGAAGGTATCAATGAGGTGATCACTCTGGTGCATTTTTTGTCGAAATCGGATTGTTATGTCATCCAAGATGGCCGCCGAAAGGTCAAAAGGTCGTTCTTTTATTAGAGATTTCAAAATTCTTCTTCACATGAACCGCTTGGCCCATGGTAGCCAAACTTAAAAGTTATGGTCCATGGGTGAAGAAGCCTTTTCAGATTTGTTAAAATGGAGGTCATCGCTAATCCAAGATGGCCGCCATCTAAAAATAGCATAAATTCTTAAAAAATCTTCTTCTCATGAACCGCTTGCTGGATTTCGACGAAACTTGGTAGGAATGATTGATGTACATTGCTCTTTCAAAGTTGTTAAAATGGTGACCCGGGTGTCAAAAATGGGCGTGGCCCGTGGGGTCAAATTGGGGTCAAATTTTATTTTTGACCGAATATGGTCATGTCATATATCAAATTGAAGGTATCAATGAGGCGATCACTCTGGTGCATTTTCTGTCGAAATCGGATTGTTATGTCATCCAAGATGGCCGCCGAAAGGTCGAAAGGTCGTTCTTTTATTAGCTCACCTGAGCGAAGCTCATGTGAGCTATTGTTACCGCAATGTGTCCGTCGTCCGTCGTCCGTGAACATTTTCAAACGTCTTCTCCTCGGTAACCATTGGGCCTATGGTCACCAAACTTCATGGTCATGGTCCTTAGGTAGGGGGATTACAAAATTGGTAAAATGACGTCATTACGTAATCCAAGATGGCCGCCATCTAAAAATAGCACAAATTCTTAAAAAATCTTCTTCTCAAGAACCGCCAACGGATTTCGGACAAAACTTGGTAGGAATATGATCGATGTACATTGCTCTTTCAAAGTTGTTAAAATGATGACCCTGGGGTTAAAAATGGGCGTGGCCCGTGGGGTCAAATTGGGGTCAAATTTTATTTTTGACTGAATATGGTCATTTCATATATCAAATTGAAGGTATCAATGAGGCGATCACTCTGGTGCATTTTTTGTCGAAATCGGATTGTTATGTCATCCAAGATGGCCGCCGAAAGGTCAAAAGGTCGTTCTTTTATTAGAGATTTCAAAATTCTTCTTCACATGAACCGCTTGGCCCATGGTAGCCAAACTTAAAAGTTATGGTCCATGGGTGAAGCCTTTTCAGATTTGTTAAAATGGAGGTCATCGCTAATCCAAGATGGCCGCCGTCTAAAAATAGCATAGATTCTTAAAAAGTCTTCTTCTCATGAACCGCTAGCCGGATTTCGACGAAACTTGGAAGGAATGATCGATGTACATTGCTCTTTCAAAGTTGTTAAAATGGTGACCCCGGGGTCAAAAATGGGCGTGGCCCGTGGGGTCAAATTGGGGTCAAATTTTATTTTTCACCGAATATGGTCATGTCATATATCAAATTGAAGGTATCAATGAGGCGATCACTCTGGTGCATTTTCTGTCGAAATCGGATTGTTATGTCATCCAAGATGGCCGCCGAAAGGTCAAAAGGTCGTTCTTTTATTAGAGATTTCAAAATTCTTCTTCACAGGAAACCGCTTGGCCCATGGTAGCCAAACTTAAAAGTTATGGTCCATGGGTGAAGCCTTTTCAGATTTGTTAAAATTGAGGTCATCGCTAATCCAAGATGGCCGCCGTCTAAAAATAGCATAAAATTCTTAAAAATCTTCTTCTCATGAACCGCTTGTCCGGATTTCGACGAAACTTGGTAGGAATGATCGATGTACATTGCTCTTTGAAAGTTGTTAAAATGGTGACCCCGGGGTCAAAAATGGGCGTGGCCCGTGGGGTCAAATTGGGGTCAAATTTTATTTTTGACCGAATATGGTCATGTCATATATCAAATTGAAGGTATCAATGAGGCGATCACTCTGGTGCATTTTCTGTCGAAATCGGATTGTTATGTCATCCAGATGGCCGCCGAAAGATCAAAAGGTTGTTCTTTTATTAGAGATTTCAAAATTCTTCTTCACATGAACCACTTGGCCCATGGTAGCCAAACTTAAAAGTTATGGTCCATGTGTGAAGCCTTTCAGATTTGTTAAAATGGAGGTCATCGCTAATCCAAGATGGCCGCCGTCTAAAAGTAGCATAAATTCTTAAAAAAATCTTCTTCTCATGAACCGCTAGCCGGATTTCGACGAAACTTGGTAGGAATGATCGATGTACAATGCTCTTTCAAAGTTGTTAAAATGGTGACCCCGGGGTCAAAAATGGGCGTGGCCCGTGGGGTCAAATTTTATTTTTGACCGAATATGGTCATGTTATATATCAAATCGAAGGTATCAATGAGGCGATCACTCTGGTACATTTTTTGTACAAATCGGATTGTTATGTCATCCAAGATGGCCGCCGAAATGTCAAAAGGTCGTTCTTTTATTGGAGATTTCAAAATTCTTCTTCACATGAACCGCTTGGCCCATGGTAGCCAAACTTAAATGTTATGGTCCATGGGTGAAGCCTTTTCAGATTTGTTAAAATGGAGGTCATCGCTAATCCAAGATGGCCGCCGTCTAAAAATAGCATAAATTCTTAAAAAATCTTCTTCTCATGAACCGCTAGCCGGATTTCGACGAAACTTGGTAGGAATGATCGATGTACATTGCCCTTTGAAAGTTGTTAAAATGATGACCCCGGGGTCAAAAATGGGCGTGGCCCGTGGGTCAAATTGGGTCAAATTTTATTTTTTGACTGAATTATGGTCATGTCATATATCAAATTGAAGGTATCAATGAGGTGATCACTCTGGTGCAATATTTGTCGGAATCGGATGATTATGTCATCCATGATGGCCACCAAAAGGTCCATTTATTCAAGATTTTTTCTTTTTCTCAGGAACCACATGGCCGATGCTGGGTGAAGCATTTTCAGATTTTGTAAAATGAGAGTCATCGCTTAATCCAAGATGACCGCCATCTAAAAATAGCACAATTTTTTTAAAACACATGAACTCAATGTCACATTCTCCTCTGGTGTTCATGGAGTCAGGTGAGCGAATTAGGGCCATCATGGCCCTCTTTTGTTTTCACGCACAAATTTCCTGTCCGGAGCATAACTCGACCACCCTTTGGAATATTTTCATGAAACTTCACACATGCATAGACCACGACCCGGAGGTGTGTCGCGCACAAGAATGACAACTCTTGCACAGCTAATTTTTGAGTTATCTCCCTTTTTTTGTTTTGCACACTCTACAAACTGGACAATAATGCATGAAGACCCGTTTTCTCGTCTGCTCTGTACACCTTACCTGTAAGAGAGAACAATAGAGACTGGGGAGAAACCATTCAACCTGTGCATGTGCTAGCATGTGCAAAGGTCCAGTCTTGACCACTCTTGACCACTGGTAATTTATACAGGTAAATTACTACATTGGATATTACATTTCCGTAAACTGTGTTGAAAATATTGTGGCATTATGTGGACCTGTGCAGATATATGTAGATAAATATAGGACTATTAACAAAAAATTCTGGGCTCCAATAGCAAGCATTATTATTTTTAATTTTTAAACTTTTTTTTTCCATTTTTCTTTTTCAATTTTTGTCTATTAGCATAAGGTCGTAAGTGCTATATACAGACTATTCACCTGTGCATGTGCTAGCAAGTGCAACTGACCACTGACCACTTACAGTTAATTTATACAGGTAAATGATTATATTACATTTCCGTAAACTGTGTTGAAAATATTGTGGCAATATGTGGACCCTGTGCATATATGATATGTAGATAAATATAGGACTATTAAAAAAACATTCTGGGTTCCCATTAGGGAGCATTATTTTTTTTAATTTAATTTTTTTTTTGTTTTTTTTTTCCATTGTTTTTTTTTTTTTTTTTTTGTATATTACATTTCCGTAAACTGTGTTGAAAATATTGTGGCATTATGTGGACCTTGTGCAGATATATGGTAGATAAATATAGGACTATTAAAAAACAATTCTGGGCTCCAGTAGCAAGCATTATTATTTTTAATTTTTAAACTTTTTTTTCCATTTTTTCCATTTGTTTTTTTAATTTTTTTTTTTTCAAATTCTTTTTCAATTTTTGTCTAGTAGCATAAGGTCGTAAGTGCTATATACAGACTATTATCATATATAAAACAATTATTGACTAGTGAGCCATAGAATATAATCTGATATTCTATGGCTCACTAGTCAATAATTGTATCCCCCGGACTCCGTCGGGGGATACTATGGATTTGACAGCGCGCCGCGTCCGCGTACGCGTCTGCGTCCGCCGCAGACACTTCTTGTCAGGAGCATAACTCGAACACCCTTTGGAATATTTTTCATGAAAACTTCACACATGCATAGACCACGACCCGAAGGTGTGTCGCGCGCAAGAATGACAACTCTTGCATAGCTAATTTTTGAGTTATCTCCCTTTTTTGTTTTTCGCACTGATTTCGTGTCCGGAGCATAACTCCACCACCCTTTGGAATATTTTCATGAAACTTTACACATGCATAGACCACGACCCGAAGGTGTGTCGCGCACAAGAATGACAACTCTTGCATAGCTAATTTTTGAGTTATCTCCCTTTTTTGTTTTGCTCACTGATTGACCATAACTCGACCACCCTTTGGAATATTTTTATGAAACTTCACACATGCATAGACCACGACCCGGAGGTGTGTCGTGTACAAGAATGACAACATCTGCATAGCTAATTTTTGAGTTATCTCCCTTTTTTGTTTTCGCTCACTGATTTCCTGTCCGGAGCATAACTCGACCACATTTGGAATATTTTCATGAAACTTCACACATGCATAGACCACGACCCGGAGGTGTGTCGCGCACAAGAATGACAACTCTTGCGTAGCTAATTTTTTAGTTATCTCCCTTTTTTGTTTTGCGCACTCTACAAACTGGACAATAATGCATGAAGACCTGTTTTTCTCGTCGGCTCTGTACACCTTTTCTCGTGTGCTCTGTACACCTTACCTGTAGAGAGAACAAAAGAAACTGGGAGAACCATGTGCTAGCATGGGCTAGCATGTGCAGATGTCCAGTGCTTGACCACTGCTGACCAGGTAATTTATACAGGTAAATCACTACATTGGGTACTGTGTTGAAAATATTGTGGCATTATGTGGACCTGTGCAGATTTTTGTAGATAAATATAGGACTATTAAAAAAAAATCTGGTCTCCAATAGCAAGCATTATTATTTTTAAACTTTTTTTATTCCTTTTTTTTTTTTTTTTTTTTTTTTTTTTCATTTTTTTTTTTTTTCCAAATTATTTTTCAATTTTTGTCTAGTAGCATAAGGTCGTAAGTGCTTTATACAGACTATTC
This sequence comes from Conchocele bisecta, assembly GCA_029237695.1. NCBI lineage: Eukaryota > Metazoa > Mollusca > Bivalvia > Lucinida > Thyasiridae > Conchocele > Conchocele bisecta. Next base: position 83,262,476 of record CM055269.1, read on the forward strand.
ACCTGTGCATGTGCTAGCATGTGCAACTGACCACTGACCACTTACAGGTAATTTATACAGGTAAATGATTATATTACATTTCCGTAAACTGTGTTGAAAATATTGTGGCATTATGTGGACCTGTGCAGATATATGTAGATAAATATAGGACTATTGAAAAAAAATTCTGTGCTCCAGTAGCAAGCATTATTATTTTTAAACTTTTTTTTTTTTCCATTTTTTTTTTTCATTTTTTTTTTTCAAATTATTTTTCAATTTTTGTCTAGTAGCATAAGGTCGTAAGTGCTACATACAGACTATTCACCTGTGCATGTGCTAGCATGTGCAACTGACCACTGACAACTTACAGGTAATTTATACAGGTAAATGATTATATTACATTTCCGTAAACTGTGTTGAAAATATTGTGGGAATATGTGGACCTGTGTATATATGATATGTAGATAAATATAGGACTATTAAAAAACATTCTGGGCTCCAGTAGGGAGCATTATTCTTTTTCTTTTTTTTTAATTTAATTTTTTTTTCCATTATTTTTTTTACATTCTTTTTCAATTTTTTAACTGACCACTAACTTATTACAGGTAATTTATACAGGTACATTATTACATTTCCGTAAACTGTGTTGACAATATTGTGGCAGTATGTGGACCTGTGCAGATATATGCAGATAAATATAGGACTATTAACAAAAATTCTGGGCTCCAGTAGCGAGCATTATTTAAAAAACAAAAGTTTGTATATTACATTTCCGTAAACTGTGTTGAAAATATTGTGGCATTATGTGGACCTGTGCAGATATATGTAGATAAATATAGGACTATTAAAAAAAAATGCTGGGCTCCAGTAGCAAGTATTATTATTTTTTATTTTTCAACTTTTTTTTCAACATTTTTTTTTTTACATTCTTTTTAAATTTTTTAACTGACCACTAACTTATTACAGGTAATTTATACAGCTAAATTATTACATTTACCTAAACTGTGTTGACAATATTGTGGCAGTATGTGGGCCTGTGCAGATATATGTAGATAAATATAGGACTATTAAAAAAAATTCTCGGCTCCAGTAGCGAGCATTATTTTTTTTATTTACATTCTATATTACATTTCCGTCAACTGTGTTGAAAATATTGTGGCATTATGTGCACCTGTGCAGATATATGTACATAAAAATAGGACTATTAACAAATAATTCTGCACTCCAGTAGCTTCAAACATGCATAGATTTGCATAGTGTCGCGCAAGATTGACAACTCTTGCATCACTAATTGTTTAGTTATCTCCCTTTGTCCGTCACTGATTTTGTCTCCGGAGCATAACTCGATCACCCTTTTTTCAAACTACTTGTGTATCTGGGGAGGGGGATACACATGCGCTTGTCGACAAGCGTCCATTTCTAGTTGTATAATATGTTCGGGCCAGTGAAAATTGCTTTCGGGCCCAGGCTCGAGGTCAAGGCGGGACAAGGCGAGGCATTTGATTCCGCGGAATTCTTGTTTACTTATCTCCCTTTGTTGTTTCATGCTCTGATTTTGTATCCAGAGCATAACTCGAACACCCTTTGGAATATTTTTATGCCCCACCACGATAGTGGAGGGGGCATTTAGTGTTACCCTTGTCCGTCCGTCCCCGCACACACGAATGGGTACTTGTTGTAAGCGTACGGGGATCTTATTGGGTAGGGTTAGGATAGTGTTGGGTACTCTTGTTGGGTATTTTTATAGAGTAAAAACCCAACAAGTATTCATTCGTAGGAACGTGCGTCCCGTCCTCCCGTCGTCCCGTCCGTCCGTCCGTCACAAAACTTTAACACTCGGGGTAAATGTCTCATAATTTCTTCATCCTTCGACCGATCTCCTTCATATTTCATATACACATTGCTCTAATGGTCCTCTACCGCCCTGTGCCAAATCCACGTTCGTCCTGCCCCCGCCAAGCCCAGTTCTTTCATGGATCAGCTTCATATTTCATATATGCATTGCTCTAATGGTCCTCTACCGCCCTGTGCAAAATCCACGTTCGTCCTGCCCCCGCCAAGCCCAGGGTCAAGGTCACATACTTGGTGCGTCAAAAACTTTAACGCTCGGGTAAAAGAAAATTTTGACTTGGAATTTGGCCTCATTTATTATCAAAGCGATATGTGGGACATCCGTGTTCTATGAACACATTTTCTAGTTTATTAAACTTCACACATGCATAGAAGACGACCCAAAGGTGTGTCGCACGTAAGAATGACAACTCTTGCGTCGTTAATTTCTTAGTTATCTCCCTTTGTTGTTTCGTGCACTGATTTCGTGTCTGGAGCATAACTCGAACACCCTTTGGAATATTTTCATGAAACTTCACACATGCATAGACCACAACCCTAAAGGTGTGTCATGCAAGAATGACAACTCTTGCATCACTAATTTTTTAGTTATCTCCCTTTGTTTTTCCGTCACTGATTTTGTCTCCGGAGCATAACTCGAACACCCTTTTTTCAAACTACTTGTGTATCTGGGGAGGGGGATACACATGCGCTTGTCGACAAGCGTCCATTTCTAGTTTGTATATATATTTGAATATATATTTACAGTTTATTATGGGTGACCTTAAAATTTAAAAGAAGGGTATAGGCAGGCGATAAATTTAGGCGCACTACGAATAGTCGGGTCAGGTTTTCTCGTGGACCGGGTAACATGAATACGAATATACAATACACAGACATTTTACAATAGACGGGACGGAACGGGACAGATGTATATAAGCCTGGTATGCACGCGCAATAACAGTGAGATCCATAGCAGACCGGCCACCCATCTACGGGGATATGCAAATGCTAAACAGGGAGACCCGTGGCAGACCGGTAGTTTTCACAGGAATCGGTTGTAAAACACTGAAAAGGCATGAAGCAGTTAAAAAATACCAGAGCTAGCTATATAAGGCACTCACTTACCAAAAGAATATATGGTATAATATTTTATGTGAATAAATATTATACTAATGCACTGTGGCTATGACTAGTTGATTCAATGTCTCGGTGAAGAATGACTGGCTGAAGGCTAATTCGCGCTTGTGCGGAGAATTATATTTTACGCATACATAGCTACATCCAATCAACATACATACAGGCTATGACGTCACAGTACGGGAAACAAACATACAACGAGACGCATTACATGACGTGTGGACAAATGAAATACAGACACGCAACAAAATAGACGACAAGAACAATACATAATGAATCACGTGACATAAACGGGACGTAAAGTGAAAGTTATACGTTAATAGGGGCGCATTTGAATTAATTACCATATAGCCACAGGTAAACATCTGACCCTGTGACAAGGGCCCTGCCGAGAATCGGTGGTGCCCTTATAGGTTTCGCCCTGTCTGTCCGTCCGTCCGTCCATCCGTACTCACGGCGAGGTACTTATGTGGCTAAGAGAACAATGGGTAACTGTAAATGCTATTCATTCCGTTCTTTTACGTGGCTATATTTTTCTTTTACGTGGCTACTTTAAGCAAAAGAATAGCCACATAAGTCCGTCCATTCATGTCCGTCGGCCGACCCGTCCGCCCGTCCGTCCGTCCTTCTGTCAGTCCGTTTATTATTTTTTAAAGTTTTTGTCAGTGTATATATAGTGGAGTCTGAAATGTAATTTGGCGAGATTTCTTTGCTCAAATTGAGTTAGGGGTGGATTTCCCATCATCAGGAGCGGAATAATGAGAACATCATAGGGTCCGGGTTTTTTGACCCCATTAAGCCTCGTTTTGGGCCAAATCCAAGATGGCCGCCATCTGAGAACCGAGTATTGCAGATCTCGGCATCCGGTGGTCTGATTGTGGCGATCTTGGTGTCTATTTTGGGGTTATCAGAGCCACTGAGTTGATTGGTGATATTTTTGAGATAATTCATGGTCAAGGTCACACTACAGAGGTCAAGGTCAAGCTCAAATGACCCAACAATTGCAAAATGTTGGCTTCGCGACCTTGAATATATTATTTGTTTCTTATTTTGCTGTAATATGTATGCTTTTACAATATGCTGTGTCAAGTAAGGACAATGAACACGAGAAAATATTATCTAACTGATTTATTGTACGACTGTGTCGAATATGCGAAAATATGTGAAGAGACAAAATGACAAAATGACAACACTGGGCTACTCACACTGTACTTTCAAACACGTATCCCATAGAGTGCCACTGACAGTTTCTTGTTAGGAATCTATAATTGTATAATGCCTATTCTGAAGAAAACTGTAGTGTCAACAGCATCATATGCATGATAAAATTATAGATGTCTCCGCAAAATATGAAACTTTTAGTAATTTCGGCTGCACGACCTCAACTATTGTTCAAATGCATTCTCTGGCAATGTCAGAGTAATTTAGTGAAAGTTTTAAATGTTTCAAGGTGAATTTCACTAACTCGGAGTCGAGGTCAGGACTTATAGGTTAGATACGGCGCTTTACTCCACCACCTCCTCCACCTCTTCCTCATCCATTTGATAGTCCTTGTGGTTGTTGCAATCTTCTGCATAACACTTGCAAAGAGGTGTGCAAGCTAGACCATTCTTCACACAGGAACAGTTCCCTTTGCATTCACCCTTGCATCCACATTTAACCAGTTCAATTACAGCTCGGGGTGCTGGTGGTACAAGGCATCTGATTGGAAGCTCATCTTCTGACCAGCTATTCCCACGCAGACGCGGAAGTGAGAGCGGAGCAGAAGTGTAGCCCTTGTCATGCATGACCGCATAGTTGGCCCGCTGTATATGAGGGATCAGTGCGCTACGGGTTGGAGGGAGCATCTCACTCTCAAGATTTCTAGCCCTGAATAGTTCCCAGCGAAGGTCAGGTAGGATACAGGTTGAGCTTTTTGGAGCGTACACTTTACATACGAATGTCTCCAGGTGTTGAAGGTTGGCGGACATGACAGGCATGCTTTCACTCTCAGATGTGGTCGGCAATGATATAGGCCTTTCCCCGAGATGCCTGAAGGTCTCAATGATGGGATCCGTGTCATCAAGCGAGAGGAAAGCAGTCATCCAGGTCTTCTTGGAGATTCCTACAAACTTGCCTCCCCAGTCTGCCCCTGTGAAATGGTGAAAGCCTAGCACAGCTCTAGACTTCTGCCTCCCGACGGGTCTTCATCATGGGGAGTGGATGAGTCGCAATCGGGAGGATTGGAGTCGCAATCGGGAGGATTGGGTATGTCAACAGCTTCATTGCCCAGGACGAACAAGTCGTCATCAGGAGGAGCGATCGATTCACCATCAGGAGGATTCGATCCGTCACCAGATTCATTTCCCAGGTAGTTGGCCAGTACCCAGGTGCGGTTGTAGTGCTTGTATGGCTTCAGGAGATGCTTCCTTTCCCCAAAAGTGAACGTCTCAAACTTGATTGGCTTTTTATGGATGAAAGGTTCTTCCAGGTAATGAACTTCTACCTGAAGTGGCTTGACTGGTGCCTTGTCAGGAATGACAAGTGGTTCTTGGATAGGCTCTGCATCTTCATCGTGACATTGGTTCAGAACAACGATGACTCCATGGAACGTATGCTGGCCATAAGCCGTGTCTTCCAGCATGTCGATATTGTCCACGGCAAACGTTAGATTTATTCCCTTCTTCAACCAGTCTGGCAAACAGACAGCAATACCTCCAGGCGCATTTTGCATGCGTAGCAGCACGCCATGCTCGATGCGCTTCTCGATAGTTAGGATTTTGTGTGTAGCCTGTTCCAAGAAATACCGACGACAAATTTGTGATGAGAGTATTGTTCCGGACTCTAGCATGAATGGCAAGTGGGAGACCGATGGAGAGCGGAGTTTCGGTTCTTCGCTGAAAACCTTTGTTTGTTTTCGCCTTGAGCTTCACTTGTCTGTCTGTGCGGGTGTTCTGAATCAGAAACTGACATGCGACGTCCACTGTTTTCTTCTCTTCTGCTGTTCGTCTTTCCCCGACAGTGCTGGATCGGCCGAAAAGTAGATGTTTTACAAACACTTGCAGCATAGGCGGGTTTGCGAATGATCTCAGCTCACCGGTGAATCTCCAGTCTTTTCCGTCCAGAAGTTCATGCCTCAGAGCACTGGAGACATCAAACAAAGCTGCAAGTATCGGATCATCTTGATCTCGCATGGCATAATAGGCTACAGCTTGACTGACTGAGTTAGACAGTGTGACCCTCTCTGGTTCATTTGGAGATACAGACTTTACGAACTCAACATTCGTTATATTTCTGAGAATGAGATCCTTGAGGAACTTTTTGTGGTGCCAACCAAACTTAAGATTGTGCTCCTTCAGCAGTGACACATATTCATCGTTTATTTGGTTCATATTGAGGACGGCACCTTCAACTGACAGAGAACCACGAATATACGGTACATAAGCAATTGGGTGTCACACAGCTTTCTAATCACTGAGTCATTGTCGTTCGAATTTTGAGTACTAGTACACGTTCGCTGAGCGGCACGAAGGCAAGCTGAATGATAGCACTTCTCAAGAGCCGAGGCATCCCCTATTCCTTCAAGGTCGGCCACACACGTACGAACAGTATCATCTGTAGTGTTGTCCTTAATATGGAGTAAAGTTTGGCCTCGGCCGTCACTGTAGATACATTGCAAGGGATCTGTTGATGATGACGGGACAGAATGAGCATGGTGCAAAGACACAGACAGCCTCTTTTGGGTTAGTTTTGAACTGCTTAGGTCTGACATTGTCGTTGGTGTTGCCTGGACGGCCACCCGGTGAAACAGTGGTGGGTGAAGTTGAGACCTTTTTCTAACACGCTCCAGGTGTGTCTTATTTACTATGGGTTTACGGCATTCACTGTGATATCTGATCTTAGCTAATTCGGAAGAATCAAGTTTGGAAATGAAATCTACCAGTGACTTATATTTCAGTTCCCCAAAAGTTACTCTCTCCCGAGCAGTATTACACATGTCATGGATATCGTCCAACTTCGGATTTTTTACAATGTCTCGGCTACATCAATCTGAAAACAAACAACACTAGATGTAGAATAAACTTCTGTGATGAGGGTTAAGCAGTACCTTAGCTGGCCAAATTAAAAAAAAAACTAAAAATGGACCTAACCACACCAGGTCACCTTTTAAGAATTACAAACGGACAGATGGACACACAGCGAAAAATTCTTTAAAAAAGTGACACATCCAAAAAAAAATTGGCCAGGGGAGGTCCTAAAACAGAGCAAAATGTTTTTTTTCTCCAGAACAATTGTACCCAACCAATTTTTCTTGCAACCACGGTTACTGGTACCCACTGTTTACTGGATAATGTTGTGTTCTATTAGACTACATTCGACATGGGATTTGAGAATACTTTAAATTTTCTATGTAAACAAACCAGTACTATAACAGTAAGCCTGTAGTTAAAATGACGATGGGTATACAACAGGGGTGTAAAATTTCACGCCCGCTTACCCAGCTGTCTAAATTGGGATGCAGGGCGAGTAAGATTCTTTAATCATTCTTGTATAATCTTTCATTTTCAGGAATTCAAATTAAAATCCAAGAAAATAAGGGCGAGTGGTTATTTTTGGAATTTTACAGCCCTGTGTAACATATAGCAATACTTACCAGCAAATCACAAAAAGATTAAGATTTTGACAGATTTCCTCTTGCACACAACACACGTCGCATAATCGACTTCTTGTGACATTCTGAGGGTTAAGCACGGCAGGTCAACACGAATCAGCCACATCAATCTGAAACAAACAACACCAGATGTAGAATTAACTTCTGTGATTCTGCATTTTCCTGTCCACGTGATGATGAGTTCAACTTGGTCGATCTTAATTAATTTCATACGATATTTCTGTTTCCATCAGGCTGTTTTATATTGTCAAAGCAGTAAGTGGGGCATCCGTGTTCTACAAACAATTTTGTAGTTCTCTATATCTCTAGCCCCTTGCCAGATTTTTATAATATTTCACACCAATGTGTGTATAGGGATGATGCTTTGTTATGCATACACCCACATCCAAATTTCCAAGGTCAATGTCATTTATTTACCAATCCTTTGTATACAGGTGCGACACCGCTTCCGTGGCGGAATTCTTGTAATATTCTTCTAATCTGTATATAACGTCATTAAAACCTGTTCACACAACAAAATGTCCCTCACGTGCTTTCGATTTCGATCTTGAACGTGAGGGCTTATCAAACAATCATGTAAATGCAAAATGACACCCACCCTAATCTCAATCTCCATGTTTACATGGAGATTCTGAATAGATGGGTCAGGGTAACTACACATGTATTATTAGACCTGGTTTTTCCAAATATCGTAGCCAAAGTGTACGCATGCGCCCGGTGGGCACCGCCTTCTTTCTGTATGACCCATGCTTTTATACATGTATGTCTGTGAGCGCATGCGTCCCCCATGGGTGAGCACCGCCTTCTTCCTGTATGACCCATGCGTTTATACATGTATGTCTGTGTGCGGGTGTAATGTGTGTTGCTGTGCGATTACATGACCGTGTATATGTGAGCGTGTGTTGTTGAATAGTCGCCAGCTTTGTTTATGCACGATTGTGTTGGTTGCTGTCCCAAATACTGCATGCGAATATATGCATGTACGTTATAAATATTGTCAGAACGGATACGTACTTTGGTGTAAAACATATTAGTTGAACATTCTTGCAATTTGCTACTCATAATATTTTCGTGTATCGTGTTGTTTTGATTGAAATATTGTGTGACTTGTCTACTAATGGACCTCACGACAAATACAAACCGAGTGTCTCCAGACCAGCCTGCATGTCACGTCTGTTCAAACGTGACGGCTCATCAGATATGCAAAATCAAAACCTAACTCGCCCTCCTCAGTATCTCGATGTTTATATGGAGATCCGGAATAGATGGGCCGGGTTAACTATATTATTCATTATTAGACCAGGTTTCTCCAAGTAACGCACTGTAGTTTGAGTATGCGCCCCTGTGTGAATAGCACATATGCATAGGCTTATATATATATATGTTCTTGTGTATAATTTTGTGGAGGTGGAGAACAGTTGGGCCAGGGAAACTATGCATATTTTAATTGTTGTCTCTCCAATCATCACTGTGTATGTGATCATCATAAACTATTTGCATGATCTATATTTCGTATATAATTATTTTATGTTTTTGGTGTGAATATATGTGTGAGCAAGTTTATTTACCGACTCCATTACTGAGGTTATCCCTACTCACAACATATTGTGCATATTTCATGTCTACACTTGTCTCTCATCTGCAACTATAACACATGCCCTTTACCTAGTGTTGTAAATTATTGAGTGTAATCTTTAGATGCGACACGCCACGTGAATTAGCACCTTGTACGTCACGAGTTTGCTATTATTGACGCCATTGATCATGTCAGACTACATAAACCCGGTTTGGGGCATGCAATTGTTAACTGAGAACTAAAGGTTGATATTCATCGTGTATTGCTACTAAAATATATTTACGTGTATGCTTGGTGAACATTTAGTAATAGTACACCATAATAGAGTGTAATCCTTAGATGCACACGCCATGTGAATTAGCACCTTGTACGTCACGATTTTGCTATTATTGACGCCATTATCATGTCATTACAAAAACATTGTGGTTTAGGGCAAAGCCATGCAATTGTAAACTGAGAACTAAAGCTTGATAGTCGTCGTGTATTGCTACTAATATATATATCGTGTATGCTTGGTGAACATTTAGTATGATGGAGGTGTATTTCGTCGATAAAACTATGATTTCATCTCACAGGCAATGACATGTACTAACGCATGTTCGTGTATATTATTGTCTCATTTTTATTTCTTTGTACACCATATACGCCATTATACATTGCCTACACGATGTTTAGTAAATACCACGTGGTAGGATAATATAACACACATGTGTAAGTAACTCACCGGGTCGCTAGGTAAATCCAGTATTGTCTCGTCTTTCATTTCTTTGTACCATGTGTCATTGTATATTGACTACACGTTCTTGAGCAGATAGCACGTGGTCCAACAATATGAGCATGCTTACATGTATGTAACTCACCAGGTCGCTAGAAAAATCCATTCATATTCGTATAATCAACTCATTGCATAGTCACGTGCACGCTAACATAACGTAAGCTATAAATAGAAAGCGAGGGCTGTTGCACGGGAAAGTTTCGACTGTATACCTGTCAGATTAGAAAGGAGACCTTACTTGGTTATTACAACGTAGTACCAGTTTGTGCAATATCAAAATCTGATCAGAGTATACGCTACCTAATATTCAGTAAATATAAAATAATGACTATCTAAAACATATTTATATTATATCGAATATATAAGTATCGCTGTTCTGTCATAGGTGCGGTCTCAGTGACCAGTCACAAGTATACATGTACTAGTCGGCAGTCGACCGTGCGTAGCGCCTTACCTGATCTTAGATTGATCAGATCCCTGATCACACAGGCACAGTTGCATCACATAAGTAATTGCTTGTCATCGATGACTGGCAATAGACAAGGCTTATCCGGACCACGCAAAATATACGTGTACCTTACTACTACCATTAAACTCTAAGATAATACACATATGACAAGGGCTTATGTATAATGGCATGTACGGTAGGCTCTCGAACTGTATTGTAATGTGACACCGTCACACGATGACTGTTTTCGTGCTTTCTATTTTAGTGTTTTGTTTGTTGTCGTGTCTTCCGTTTCAGTGTCTTGTTTGTTTAATCGTAGGTTTTGAATCTTCTAAACTGTTGCATTGTCCGCTCTATCCTTTCGATATGAAATCCCCGAAACGTGTATGTACTTTTACATGTTTTTCCCCTGTTTTGTTGTGTTATCTGTACCCTATGAAAATGAGCATACATGTACATATTTAGGTTCCAACCAACACCTTATGCCTTGTTGGATCGCACCACATCTCGCTCGCTGCGTTTATCGCATTGATCCGCGATGGCGAACGGAAGCTTCACTTTACGTAATACTGAATGATGCTGTACCTTAGTGAGATGCATAGCGAAGCTTCCGTCCGCCATGAGGCAGCAGATTGTTGCCGATCCCTTCATCCCTGATCTTATAAGATACCACTGTCCTATAGTTGCAGTATTAAAGATAAAGACGGCGAAAGTCACAACATATAAAAGGAAAGTCTGGCTCTACGATCGAGGAAATTATGACAATTACAGAACAAAATTAAACTCTGTCGATTGGAACGAAATTCTTAATTCAGGAAATTTAGATATTACAGCCGAAACAATCGCAACTACAATAATAGAGATAGCTACTGAAACAATACCCAACAAAATAGTCACTATACGACCGAATGATATCCCATGGTTTAATAATAGTATAAGAAAATTAATAAGGAAAAGAAATAAAAAATCCATAAACGAGCTAAAAATGTGAATACAGAACAAGCCTGGTCTAAGTTCCGAAAAATTAGAAACGAGGTTACGAAACTCATAAGAAAATGTAAATCGGATTATGAAAATAAACTAATAGAGAAGGTTATGATTCCGAAACTTCAGTAAAAACATGGTTTAAACTTGCAAAACAATTGAAGGCTAAACAAACCTCCACGACAATTCCTACATTGCTTGATGGCGGAATAGAAGCACAAACAGACAAAGAAAAAAACGGAATTACTTAATTCCTTCTTCTCAAAACAGTCCACCATTGATGACAGTTCTACTCCACTGCCACCTCCCACACAACCGAATCTACCCAATATGACAACAATCACAATCTCTCCTACAGAAGTAATCAATGCTATATCATTAGTCAATCCATCAAAAGCCAGTGGTCCTGATTTAATAAGTCCCAGATTACTTCGTGAGGGCTCTCGTGAACTTTCAGTACCACTTTCTACATACTTCAATACATTACTAAGTAATTCATACTTCCCCTCTCCATGGAAACAGGCGAATGTAATACCGATTTTTAAAAAGGCAGATCCTTCAAGTCCACAGAACTACAGACCGATTTCCCTGCTTAGCTGCATTGGTAAGCTAATGGAACGATGTGTTCATAAATATTTGTACAATTTTGTGGCCTCAAACAATAAACTAACATCATACCAATCGGGTTTTATCAAAGGTGATTCAACTGTAAATCAACTTACTTACATCTATAACGATATTTGCAAAGCAATGGATGAAGGAAAAGAGGTTCGTGCTGTTTTTTTGCGACATATCAAAGGCGTTTGACAGAGTCTGGCATCGAGGCCTTCTTTACAAACTATCAAACATCGAATCTCTGGTTCTATGCTCGAATGGCTTAAGTCGTATCTGTCCTCTAGAAAACAACGTGTAGTATATAGTAACTCCGCGTCTAATTGGTGCACTATCAATGCAGGCGTTCCACAGGGATCTATTTTAGGACCTTTATTGTTTTTAATATACATAAATGACATAGTCCAAGAAATTAACTCCAACATAAGATTATTTGCAGACGACACAAGCTTGTACATAATAGTCGACGACACAATATCAGCAGCAGCAGCTGCATTAAATAACGACCTAGAAACTATAAATCAATGGTCAAAAACATGGCTAGTGACATTCAACCCATCCAAGACAGAGTCAATGATTTATTCAAGAAAACATAATAAACCACAGCATCCAGTACTTAAAATGGACACTCGTCCTATTACAATTGTTAATGAACATAAACATCTAGGAATAATTCTATCAGAAAACGGAAAATTGGTATCCACACATCTCATCATATCTCAATAAAGCATGGCAAAGAATAGGCATATTACGATCTCTGAAATTCACCCTAAAAAGGTCAGCTCTTGAACGCATGTATTTTTGTTTTGTTCGACCTCTTTTGGAGTATGGTGATGTTGTATGGAGTAATTGCACAGACGAATTAAAACACCAGATCGAAACAGTACAGATAGAAGCTGCGCGCATAGTGTGTGGAGCTACTAAACTTTGTAATATTGATAAATTATATCAAGATCTCAGGTGGGAATCCTTGGAAAACAGACGAAATAAACACAAACTTATACTATTTTACAAAATGGTAAATAAACTATCCCCACAATATCTTAGCGATCTGATTCCTGAAACAGATTACAAGCACGGTATACCCTTAGAAACGCTACTAATATACCATTAGTACATTGTCGTACACAATTGTACTTGAATTCATATCTACCCCACACTATTCGTGAATGGAATAAATTGTCAGAACAGGAAAAAAATGCGCAATCAGTACCGTCCTTTAAGGCAATTATAAATAAAAATGTTACAAAATCACCCATCTTATACAATATAGGCTGCAGACAAGGACAAGTACTTCACGCCCGTCTTCGTTTGTCATGCAGTTCCTTGAATTATGACCTTCATCGTAGATCTATAGTTGATTCTCCAAATTGTACTTGTGGTTCGGTAGAAACAATCAATCATTTTCTACTATATTGCGAAAACTATCAACGTCAAAGACATCTTCACTTAACAGACATTCCGTGTCCACCGATAGCCAACAATCTTCTTTATGGTAACGAACGATTATCATTTGAACAGAATACCACCGTATTTTTGCAAGTGCACAAATATATAATGTCTACAAAACGCTTTTAGGCCAGACTAAAGTATTAAATTCCTAACTAAATATACTAACAGATAGGTGTATACATAATAATGGCTCGTTTTCAACTCGATTTAAAACCAAACAATCAAAAACAATCAAGTATAGTGGTCCAATTGTCACATATAATAATAATAATAATAATAATAATAGACTTTATTTAAAGAGGGTTACACATTTAGTTATAAACTAATCTTCCAAGAGGCCCTTGCTGACTTACATACATGTATATCAAAATGTACAGAGTTAAAGGAAAAGTTTAAAACATGACGCAACAAGCAAACATACATTTGTACAACCAACCCATGGCTAAACACTGGACTCAAACATTTCTCCAAAACCCGCAGCTGTCAATTGCATGCATAGACAGACATAAATGTTTGGCATACAATCGAGAGATGAAAGCTCTTAACTTTTTGGACGCTAGCGATGAAAACAACAGCCAAATATGTCATGGAATTTCATTAGAACTGCGTTGTGACAACGCAATTCTAATGAAAATGCATGTCATATCTTCACAGTATTCAGAGAGCAATAAGAAAATAAGATAACAAATTGTCGGCTGCTGATTTTTTACTATTTATAGTCATTTATTTTATCAAAGACTTGTATACAACCAGACACTCTGTTGCTGCGACTTGTAAGGTAATTGGATCTTCAACAATGACAGGCTGTTGCCTCTGATAGTTTGACTGCGGTCGCAGTGAGCGCGGGTGCTCGGCCTATTGGTGATTTGATAATATTTGGTGTTGGTATTATAGAACCATATTTATCACGTGTATGCTCCATTTTCATTTTCAGTGATCATAAGATAAACAATATTAAACTATTTCCTGCCACTGTTCAATAACTATTGTGTAATATGGGCACCCTGCTGAGAACAAGGCCCTTACGACATACGCGACCAGCGTGGACCCATGTCAGCCCGCTCATCCGAGCGGTCTGCTCAGGGCGTACACTGTTCGTTTTCAGCTAATGTTGTAGCAATAATCACACCAGCAAGGCGAGTACATGCAAATCGTACTGTGTGAGGTACAACAAACAAAATATATCTCCAAGTATTGTCAATTAACGCAATTGTCGTAAGGTCTCTTATCTCAGCCGGCGGCCCATCAACTGTCAAGGAGAAGAATTCACATAAGCTTTTACGAAGCTTGTTTTCTAATCCTTTTATCACTTGTCTTGTATATATGTAACCTGCTATATATGAAATAAAATATTGTTTAAACTAACTTCTGTGATGAGGATTAAATAGTATCATAGGTGGCCAAATTCGAAAAAAAAACACACTAAAAATGGACCTAACCATACAATGTTACCTTTTAAGAATTACAAACGGACAGACGGACACACAGCAAAAATTCCTTAAAAAATTACGAAGTCCATATCCAAAAATAAATTGGCCAGGGGAGGTCCTACAGCAGAGCAAAATGGTTTTTTTCTCCAGAACAATTGTACCCAACCGATTTTATTACAACCACGGTTACTGACACCCGCTGTTTACTGGTTAATTTATGTTCTACAAGACTACATTCGACATGGCATTTGGGAATAATTTAAATGTTCTATGTAGACAAGTCATCACAATAACAGTAAGCCTGTAGGTAAAATGACGATGTGAATACGTGTAGCAATACTTACCAGCAAACCGATTCAGATTTTGACAGACGATATTTATCTTGTTGTTGTTGTATTTCTGATATTCAGCCACTGACTTTTCGTTCCACCTACTCTCCACAACCACAACGAAGTCTGGTAGCGTGGTGGTATTTCGGCCGAATGCGCTAGAGTTGACAGGTCTGCATACGAGTTTGGAGCACTTCGGCTTTGTATCCATCGCGTAGCAAAATGGGATATAGGGATGCAAAAGTCGTTATTTGACCTTGCTCTTGACCTTGATAGTGTGACATTGATCGCTAATCATCTCCAGAACATCACCAATCGACCCAGCATGTTGCAAAAGAACACGGTTAACAGTAAACCCAACAAAATCCATCTATCCGAAGTAGTGAAGCCAAAATTTTATAATTTTTGGGTCATTTGAGCTTGACCTTGACCTCTGTAGTGTGACCTTGACCATGAATCATCTCATAATATCACCAATCGACTCAGTGGCTCTGATAACCCCAAAATAGACAACAAGATCGCCACAATCAGACCACCGGATGCCGAGATCTGCAATACTCGGTTCTCAGATGGCGGCCATCTTGGATTTGGCCCAAAACGAGGCTTAATGGGGTCAAAAAACCTGGACCCTATGATTTTCTCATAATTCCAGCCCTGAAGATGCAATATCCCCTCTAACTCAATTTGAGCAAACAAATCTCACCAACTTGTTTTTTTCGACATTTCCGACTCCACTAGTGTTTCTCAAATCACCTATACTTTCTGTTTGCCTTCAGCTAACATCTTCATATTGCACACATCTTTCCAATTAATACAACTACCCTCGCTACTGATCATATGTCCGTCCGTCTGTCTGTTTATTTATTTGAAAGGTTTTGTAAGAGTTTCTCAAATCACCTATAATTGTATCCCCCGGACTCCGTCGGGGGATACTATGGATTTGACAGCGGGCCGCGTCCGCGTCCGCATCCACGTCCGCCGCAGACACTTCTTGTCCGGAGCATAACTCGAACACCTTTTGGAATATTTTCATGAAACTTCACACATGCATAGACCACGACCCGAAGGTGTGTGGCGCACAAGAATGACAACTATTGCATAGCTAATTTTTTAGTTATCTCCCTTTTTTTGTTTCGCGCACTGATTTCGTGTCCGGAGCATAACTCGACCACCCTTTGGAATATTTTCATGAAACTTTACACATGCATAGACCACGACCCGAAGGTGTGTGGCGCACAAGAATGACAACTCTTGCATAGGTTATTTTTTAGTTATCTCCCCTTTTAGCTCACCTGAGCAAAGCTCATGTGAGCTATTGTTACCGCAATGTGTCCGTCGTCCGTCGTCGTCGTCGTCCATGAACATTTTCAAACGGCTTCTCCTCGGTAACCATTGGGCCTATAGTCACCAAACTTCATGGTCATGGTCCTTAGGTAGGGGGATTACAAAATTGTTAAAATTACATCATTACGTAATCCAAGATGGCCGCCGTCTAAAAATAGCACAAATTCTTCAAAAAATCTTCTTCTCAAGAAGCGCTGACCGGATTTCGACAAAACTTGGTAGGACTGATCGATGTACAATGCTCTTTCAAAGTTGTTAAAATGGTGACCCTGGGGTCAAAAATGGGCGTGGCCCGTGGGGTCAAATTGGGGTCAAATTTTATTTTTGACCGAATATGGTCTTGTCATATATCAAATTGAAGGTATCAACGAGGCGATCACTCTGGTGCATTTTTTGTCGAAATCGGATGGTTAGGTCATCCAAAAGGTCGCCGAAAGGTCAAAAGGTCGTTCTTTTATTAGAGATTTCAAAATTCTTCTTCACATGAAAATTCTTCAAAAATCTTCTCAAGAAGCGCCGACCGGATTTCGACAAAACTTGGTAAGACTGATCGATGTACAATGCTCTTTCAAAGTTGTTAAAATGGTGACCCTGGGGTCAAAAATGTGCGTGGCCCGTGGGGTCAAATTGGGTTCAAATTTTATTTTTGACCGAATATGGTCATGTCATATATCAAATTGAAGGTATCAACGAGGCGATCACTCTGGTGCATTTTTTGTCGAAATCGGATGGTTAAGTCATCCAAGATGGCCACCGAAAGGTCAAAAGGTCATTCTTATATTAGAGATTTCAAAATTCTTCTTCACATGAACCGCTTGGCCCATGGTAGCCAAACGTAAGAGTTATGGTCCATGGGTGAAGTATTTTCAGATTTGTTAAAATGGAGGTCATCGCTAATCCAAGATGGCCGCCGTCTAAAAATAGCATAAATTCTTAAAAAAAATTCTTCTCATGAACCGCTAGCTGGATTTCGACGAAACTTGGTAGGATTGATCGATGTACAATGCCCTTTCAAAGTTGTTAAAATGGTTACCCCAGGGTCAAAAATGGGCGTGGCCTGTGGGGTCAAATTTTATTTTTGACCGAATATGGTCATGTTATATATCAAATCGAATGTATCAATCAGGCGATCACTCTGGTGCATTTTTTGAAATCGGATGGTTATGTCATCCAAGATGGCCGCCGAAAGGTCAAAAGGTTGTTCGTTTATTAGAGATTTCAAAATTCTTCTTCACATGAACCGCTTGGCCCATGGTGGCCAAACTTAAAAGTTATGGTCCATGGGTGAAGCCTTTTCAGATTTGTTAAAATGGAGCTCGTCGCTAATCCAAGATGGCCGCCATCTAAAAATAGCACAAATTCTTAAATCTTCTTTTCATGAACCGCTGGCCGGATTTCGATGAAACTTGGTAGGAATGATTGATATACAATGCTCTTTCAAATTTGTGAAAATGGTGACCTCAGGGTCAAAAATGGGCGTGGCCCGTGGGGTCAAATTTTATTTTTGACCGAATATGCTAATGTCATATATCAAATTGAAGGTATCGATGAGGCGATTGCTCTGGTGCAATATTTTTCGGAATCGGATGATTATGTCATCCATGATGGCTGCCAAAAGGTCATTTATTCGAGATTTTGAACGTCTTTTTCTCAGAAACCACATGGCCGATGGCCAAACTTCATAGTAAGTTAAGATCCTTGGGTGAAGCATTTTCTGATTTGGTAAAATGAGAGTCATTGCTTAATCCAAGATGACCGCTATCTAAAAATAGCAAAATTTTTTTAAAACACATGAACTCAATGTCACATTCTCCTCTGGTATTCATGGAGTCAGGTGAGCGAATTAGGGCCATCATGGCCCTCTTGTTTTGTTTCGCGCACTGATTTCGTGTCCGGAGCAGAACTCCACCACCCTTTGGAATATTTTCATGAAACTTCACACATGCATAGACCACGACCCGGAGGTGTGTCGCGCACAAGAATGACAACTCTTGCGTAGCTAATTTTTTTAGTTATCTCCCTTTTTTGTTTTGCGCACTCTACAAACTGGACAATGATGCATGAAGACCCATTTTCTCGTCTGCTCTGTACACCTTTTCTCGTGTGCTCTGTACACCTTACCTGTAGAGAGAACAATAGAGACTGGGAGAACCATTCACCTGTGCATGTGCTAGCATGTGCAAATGTCCAGTCTTGACCACTCTTGACCACAGGTAATTTATACAGGTAAAATTACTACATTGGATATTACATTTCCGTAAACTGTGTTGAAAATATTGTGGCATTATGTGGACCTGTGCAGATATATGTAGAAATATAGGACTAGTAAAAAAAAAATTCTGGGCTCCAGTAGCAAGCATTATTATTTTTTAATTTTTAAACTTTTTTTTTCCATTTTTCATTTTTCAATTTTTTTTTCAAATTTTTTTTTTTTTTTTTTTTTTTTTTCAAATTCTTTTTAAATTTGTGTCTAGTAGCATAAGGTCGTAAGTGCTATATACAGACTATTCACCTGTGCATGTGCTAGCATGTGCAACTGACCACTGACCACTTACAGGTAATTTATACAGGTAAATGATTATATTATATTTCCGTAAACTGTGTTGAAAATATTGTGGCAATATGTGGACCTGTGCATATATGATATGTAGATAAATATAGGACTATTAAAAAACATTCTGGGCTCCAGTAGGGAGCATTATTTTTTTTTAAATTTAATTTTTTTTTTCCATTTTTTTTTTCGTTTACATTCTTTTTCAATTTTTTAACTGACCACTAACTTATTACAGATAATTTATACAGGTACATTATTACATTTCCGTAAACTGTGTTGACAATATTGTGGCAGTATGTGGACCTGTGCAGATATATGTAGATAAATATAGGACTATTAACAAAAATTCTGGGCTCCAGTACCGAGCATTTTTAAAAAAATAAAATTTGTATATTACATTTCCGTAAACTGTGTTGAAGATATTGTGGCATTATGTGGACCTGTGCAGATATATGTAGATAAATATAGGACTATTAAATAAAAATTCTAGGCTCCAGTAGCAAGCATTATTATTTTTAATTTTTAAACTTTTTTTTTCCATTTTCTTTTTTCATTTTTTTTTTTTTTTTTTTTCAAATTCTTTTTAAATTTTTGTCTAGTAGCATGAGGTCGTAAGTGCTATATACAGACTATTATCATATAATAAAACAATTATTGACTAGTGAGCCATAGAATATAATCTGATATTCTATGGCTCACTAGTCAATAATTGTATAATATGTTCGGAGCCAGTGAAAATTGCTTTCGGGCCCAGGCTCGAGGTCAAGGCTGGACAAGGCGAGGCATTTGATTCCGCGGAATTCTTGTTTACTTATCTCCCTTTGTTGTTTCGTGCTTCTGATTTTGTATCCAGAGCATAACTCGAACATTTCCCTTTGGAATATTTTTATGCCCCACCACGATAGTGGAGGGGGCATTTAGTGTTACCCTTGTCCGTCCGTCCGTCCGTCCGCACACACGCAAATGGGTACTTGTTGTAAGCGTACGGGGATCTTATTGGGTAGGGTTAGGATAGTGTTGGGTACTCTTGTTGGGTATTTTTATAGAGTAAAAAAACCCAACAAGTATTCATTCGTAGGAACGTGCGTCCCGTCCTCCCGTCCTCCCGTCCTCCCATCCATCCGTCCGTCCGTCACAAAACTTTAACACTCGGGTAAATGTCTCATAATTTCTTCATCCTTCGACCGATCTCCTTCATATTTCATATACACATTGCTCTAATGGTCCTCTACCGCCCTGTGCTAAATCCACGTTCGTCCTGCCCCCGCCCAGGGTTCAGATCACATACTTAGTGCTTCAAAAACTTTAACACTCAGGTAAATATCTTATAATTTCTGTTTTCTTTCACGAATCAGCTTCATATTTCACATATGCATTGCTCTAATGGTCCTCTACCGTCCTGTGCCAAATCCACGTTCGTCCTGCCCCCGCCAAGCCCAGGGTCAAGGTCACATACTTGGTGCTTCAAAAACTTTAACGCTCAGGTAAAAGAAAATTTTGACTTGGAATTTGGCCTCATTTATTATCAAAGCGATATGTGGGACATCCGTGTTCTAATGAACACATTTTCTAGTTTATTAAACTTCACACATGCATAGAAGATGACCCAAAGGTGTGTCGCACGTAAGAATGACAACTCTTGCGTCGTTAATTTCTTAGTTATCTCCCTTTGTTGTTTCGTGCACTGATTTCGTGTCCGGAGCATAACTCGAACACCCTTTGGAAGGAATATTTTCATGAAACTTCACACATGCATAGATCACGACCCTAAAGGTGTGTCACGCAAGAATGACAACTCTTGCATCACTAATTTTTTAGTTTATATCTCCCTTTGTTTTTCCGTCACTGATTTTTGTCTCCAGAGCATAACTCGAACACCCTTTTTTCAAACTACTTGTGTATCTGGGGAGGGGGATACACATGCGCTTGTCGACAAGCGTCCATTTCTAGTTTCTGTTTTTCTTTCATGGATCATCTTCATATTTCATATACGCATTGCTCTAATGGTCCTCTACTGCCCTGTGCCAAATCCACGTTCGTCCTGCCCCGCCGAACAGCCCAGTCAAGTCCACGTACTTGGTGCTTCAAAAATTTTAAACTTTAACGCTCAGGTAAAAGAAAATTTTGACTTGGAATTTGGCCTCATTTATTATCAAAGCGATATGTGGGACATCCGTGTTCTATGAACACATTTTCTAGTTCATTAAGCTTCACACATGCATAGAAGACGACCCAAAGGTGTGTCTCACGTAAGAATGACAACTCTTGCGTCGTTAATTTCTTAGTTATCTCCCTTTGTTGTTTCGTGCACTGATTTCGTGTCCGGAGCATAACTCGAACACCCTTTGGAATATTTTCATGAAACTTCACACATGCATAGACCACGACCCTAAAGGTGTGTCACGCAACAATGACAACTCTTGCATCAATAATTTTTTAGTTATCTCCCTTTGTTTTTCCGTCACTGAGTTTGTCTCCGGAGCATAACTCAAACACCCTTTTTTCAAACTACTTGTGTATCTGGGGTGGGGGATACACATGCGCTTGTCGACAAGCGTCCATTTCTAGTTTCTGTTTGCCTTCAGCTAACATCTTCATATTGCACGCATGCATTACTAAGTAACTATACATTATTACACATTAATACAATTACAATTACCCTCGCTACTGATCATACGTCCGTCTGTCTATTTAAATATTTTCGTAAGAGTTTCTCAAATCACCTATAATTTCTGTTTATTTGCCTTCAGCTAATATCTTCATACTGCACACATGCATTACTTAGTAATGATACATCCTTCCACATTAATATAATTTACCCTCGCTTTTGATCATACGTCCGTCCGTCTGTCTGTTTATTTATTTGAAAGTTTTCATAACATGGGCCCTAAGTGTGTTGACAGGCCACATTTTCTAGTCTTAATATTATGATTTGTGACAGAAATTTGGGCGCAATTTTGAATTATAAAAAAACCGCTATAAAGGATAATGGAGTGCCAGCTTTCAGATGTCAAGAACATAGGGTATGTAGATGCAATATCATCAAACTCTTATTTAACCTTCATGTATAACGCTTACAAGCGTGATCCTTAATGCGAGAGAACACCGGAGTACCCAATATATAAGTATAAACTACTCACATATTCATGTACATATTAATGTGGCGACCATTTTGAAAATCACTTAATTAACATATGGGTCAGTAACCTATAAGTAAATACATTATACGAAGCACAAAATGAAACCCAATATCGATTGAAATGCACACATTGAATTTGCAATGCAGATTTAAACTTGTTAACACCATTGTGAGAAATGAGGCAGGTATTGGCGGCCATCTTGGATGTCCATTTGTATTATAAGACATATGTCTAACGTCCACAGTGCATACCTAAAAGCAATATATAATCTATTACAGAACTATGTTTTTCGTTTCAGACTTTTAAGACTCAAACACCTGGTTTTGTTGTTTTAGGCATCCATTTTGGACCCCATCTTGGATTATGAAAAATGCTCAAGGGTGACAAGAGTGTCAACTATCGGATTCCTATAATATAAGTCCTGAAGATGCCAATTCACCAAAACCCCATTGTATATACGCCAAGTCCGGGTCCCATGGTAGTTCGGCAGGACTATTAGCTGTTGCTGGGACGTTAAGCCCATTCACTTTCATCTCTAGTTCTTGGACCAGCTGATAAACTTGATGACAAACTCTAGCTTGGTATTCACTATTTTATTTTTAGAACAGAACAGACGGCAGCCCCACCTGACCCCTCGTCAACCACAAAGTCCCAGCCAAGCACCCAGCCAAGCACCCAGGCAGGACCACAGACAACAGGTACAGTGGATCATCTCGACCTGTAGCCAATTTCACCAATATTGCTAAGGATATTTATCTAGCAAAGTATACTTTGAGGGAGTAATCATTTATTTTCCCTGAAATTCATTATTTCATATAGAACTAACGACTGCATATATTTGATGATTAAAACTATGCAAAATTATTTACTGAATTTATTTCATTATCACAGCCATTTATAACAGTAGAAACAGTATAATAACAATTAATAAATTTATCCTTAAATTTAAAATGTCTCCCTCAAAGTGTACTTAGCAAGATAAGTATACTTAGCAATTTTGGTGAAATCGACTACAGAAACTTCAAGCTTCAAGTTGATTTATGTACCGTTTATTATACCCCCCGCAACGAGTTGTGGGGGGGTATACTGGAGTCAGGTTGTCCGTGCGTGCGTCCGTCCGTCTGTCCGTCCGTCCGTCCGTCCGTGTGTCCGTCCGTCCATGCGTCCGTCCGTGCGTCCGTCCATGCGTCCGTAAACTTAACATCAGAGAAATATTGTTATAACTTCTATTTCCTTCATCTAAAGTGCTTAATATTTCACACATGCATTCCTGTAAGGCTCTACTACAATGCTGTGCCAAATCCACTATCGTCCAACCCCCGCAGATCCCAAGCAAGGTCAAGGTCAAATTCTTAGTCTCTTTACAAAACTTAACATCAGAGAAATATTGTTATAACTTCTATTTCCTTATCTAAAATGCTTAATATTTCACACATGCATTCCTGTAAGGCTCTACTACCATGCTGTGCCAAATCCACGACCATCCAACCCCCGCTGATGTCAAGGTCAAATACTTAGTCTCTTTACAAAACTTAACATCAGAGAAATATTGTTCTAACTTCTATTTCCTTCATCTAAAATGCTTAATATTATGCATTCATGTAAGGCTCTACTACTATGCTGTACCAAATCCACGACCGTCCAACCCCCGCTGATCCCAAGGTCAAGGTCAAATACTTAGTCTCTTTACAAAACTTAACATCAGAGAAATATTTTTCTAACTTCTATTTCCTTCATCTAAAATTCTTAATATTTCACACATGCATTCCTGTAAGGCTCTAAACTTAACATCAGAGAAATAAGTTATAACTTCTATTTCCTTCATTGAAAATTCTTATTATTTCACTTGTGCATTCCTCTAAGGTTGTACTATCATGCTGTGACAAATCTACGACTGTCCAACCCCCGCTGATCCCAAGGTCAAGGTCACATACTTAGTCTCTTTACAAAACTTAACATCAGAGAAATATGTTATAACTTCTATTTCTTTCATTGAAAATACTTAATATTTCATATGCTGTGACAAATCCCCGCTGATCTCGAGGTCAACGTCACATACATACCGTATAACCTCGAATTAACGCCTCCCTCCCTCCTAATAAACGCCCCCCCCCCCCCCCCCCCCCCCCCCCCCCCCCCCCCCCTTCCCCCCCCCCCCCCCCCCCCCCCCCCCCCCCCCCCCCTCCCCCCCCCCCCCCCCCCCCCCCCCCCCCCCCCCACCCCCCCCCCCCCCCCCCCCCCCCCCCCCCAAATAAAAAAAAAATAATAATATTTTTTTTACCAATGACCGCCAATTTCAAACACAAATAATCCTTAAATCCTTATTTGTGTTTGAAATTGGCGGTCCGTTTTAATTTTTTTTTAAAGAAACCCCCCCCCACAAATAAAAAAAATAACAATAAAAATTTTTACCAATGACCGCCAATTTCAAACACAAATAATTATTAAATCTTTATTTGTGTTTGAAATTGGCGGTCCTTGGTAATTTTTTTCTTTTTTCTTTTTTTTTTTTTTCTTTTTTTTTTTTTTCTTTTTTTGCTGGCTAATAACCCCCCCCCAACCCCCCCCCCCCCGAAATAAAAAAAAAACAAAAAACCTTAAATCCTTATTTGTGTTTGAAATTGGCGGTCCTTGGTAATTTTTTTTCTTTTTTTCTTTTTTTTCTGGCTAATAAACGCTCCTCCACAAAAAAAAATTGGTTTACTGGCTAATAAACACCCCCCTTTTGTAAAATGTAATGCCTCCGGGGGCGTTAATTCGAGGTTATACGGTAGTCTCTTTACAAAACTTAACATCAGAGAAATCGGTTATAACTTCTATTTCCTTGCTCGGATCTGCTTCACATTTCACACACTCATTGCTCCAATGGACCTCTACCACCCTGTGACAAATTCACGTTCATGCCGCTCGCGCTAATCCCAGAGTCAAGGTCACAAGCCCACACACTTGGAAATTTGTACATATTTTAGAGGTACCTGGGCCCACGCGGGGGGTATTCCGTAAGCCTCGCTTACTGACCAATCTAGTTTAACCAGGTGAGCTAAACAAACGAGTCAGCATAGCCAACTGCATTTGTTTAGTGCTAGGATGCAATTGCAAGGGCATTATTTCAAGATAAATAAGCTCACCTTGTTTCATAAACATTTCCTTACATTTCACACAGGACTCGTTATAAAAACAAAGCTAGTTAAATGTAAAATATGGCTGAGATGTGGGCCATAATGAAGGCGACTCTTGCGAATCGGAGTATATGTCGGAGAACATGATTTAATTAGTCAAAGGAAACACTTGATTGCGATGTTACTAACATCATTTCTCCATATATGGGGAGCATGGGAGTAGTGTAAACTACTGCTGCTCTACAGAACCGAGTCGAGTGATGTAATTCACTGTTACATTTGTGTAAACTACTGGCTGAAATATAAGAAATTAGATAAAAAATTCTTTCACCCTTATGTAATGTATTTCATTTTGTTTTTACTAGAGTATCTGGTTATAGGACGATCTCCGTTAGGAGCACGGAAATCAGACTTCACAACTTGGTGTATGCTTACATATCCAAATTCTCCCAAAGTCGGCATCTTTTTGGCAAAACGTACACACTAAAGTCGATATATTTACTGTTTTTCTTAAAGGTACATGTCCATTCAGTAGGCACAAAATGTTCTTTATAGGAATTAAATAAGTGTATAATTGTGTCACTATTCCACCAGTTCTAAAAATTACGAGTGCCCGCTATACAGATATAATTTAGTAATATTTATTTTACTGATAGCGACTCGCGGTGGTATTAGGCTATTTTCATATGTAAATGAGGCATGCTATTATTTTAATTATTTATAGACAGCAGGTCCGTATTCCCAAGGTCCTAATGCTTTTAGTGGGTTGCAGGTGGGAGCACGCGATGGGGTAATTTATCGACGAGGGGTTTCATTTCCTTTACCGGAAGTCCCGACTGGAGACCTGGTTTGGCCCTCATATACGTCTTTGGCATTTTGTATGTGACAGTTGAATGTGAGTATTACGATATTCGTAATCCTATTTTAGTGGAAGGGGCCAAGTGACTTTGGTGTGGTATGAACCTGGCACCAGGTCAGGATATTCTAATTTCAGGGCTG
This sequence comes from Conchocele bisecta, assembly GCA_029237695.1. NCBI lineage: Eukaryota > Metazoa > Mollusca > Bivalvia > Lucinida > Thyasiridae > Conchocele > Conchocele bisecta. The sequence goes on from CM055269.1 coordinate 83,288,838, forward strand.
AATATATTTGTTCTCGATATAAATATTCCATTATGATTTTGGGATTTTCCCCCCAATGCAGCAGGTTAAAATGGGACCCGTTTGCCCGGCCTTACATGACCTTAGCTGTTGATAGGCTGTTAAACACCAATAAACAAACAAACAAACAAACTAATGCTTTGAATATTAATTATATATGAAATAAAACACAAATCCTGAAGATTCACATATTTTAATAAAAAGAAGTTGAATAAACAGCAGAAAACTGGCTGGAACCTTCCTAAAGGAAGTGGCATGCCTGCCATCATCCTTTTGCATATTTTCCCATATAGGCGCGACAATCTCATAGAAGAGTTTTGACATACAATGGTGGACTACACATGTGCTAAATGTGTTCAGCGTGACCCGACTTCAACTTGAACAAGAAACATGTCAGCAATGGGAACTATCTTGAAAACTGGAACAAACGAAGTGATTTACACTTTAATTTTTTTTCTCTACTGAAACATACCAGTTAAATTGTTTGAAATCATAAAACATTATGTGCTTTATAATCCAACTTCAGAACACATATTTTATGACAAGCAACAGCCCACAGTTTCTGAACCTATGTTACTATGTTTAGATATTCTAGGAAATTACAGGTCTGATTTTCAGAGAATTCGGAAGTAAGACATAAACGTCATACAACAACATGACACATTGCTTGAAGAGAAAATAGATAAAATGTCAGTAAAAATATATCCTTTTTAACTTGCAATGAGTTTATGCTTTATTTTATTGTTCACTTGATAAAAACGATGTCGGACGATATCTTGCAATGCAGACGATGATTCAAAATTTTCAAAGTATGAAAAAGTATCAATAGTTTCAAAGAGATTTCCACATTTTGTATTATTTATTGATTCAGTGCAAAATCGTCGTCTTAGTTACACATTTGCATGTAAACAAACGATAGGTGGCACAGTTGTTTGTTTATGAAGGAAATAGTGTTTACCGCGAATAAATGGAACCCGTGGTTAAATGCGTCACCTGAAAAACTAATATTTTGGACACGTTATAAAGTATGTTCATTGCACATCAACAAATAAATACAGAGAATAAATAGTAATGTCTGTTAGCATTTTAAAGGTCACATTTCAAAATATCACTTATTTTCTTTAAAATTCTCTAAAAACAACAAAAAGCAACCCTAATAACTGATTTCCGGTTCATTTGTATTTTTCGTGATATTGCATCGTATCTGATAGCAAATCCATGACCCACCGCCCAACCCTTACCCCAAGGTCAAGGTCACAAACTTAGTACATTCATAAACTTAACGTTGGGGTAAATGTCTGTTTCCTTTCATGGAACGCCTTGCTATTTCATACATTCCTCAGATGACCCTCTATCATGCTGTAGCAAATGCACAACCCACCACCCAACCCATACCAAAATGTCAAGGTCACAAACTTAGCATGTTCATAAACTTAATGTTGGGGTAAATGTTGTGTAACTTCTGTTTCTTTACACTTTGAACACCTTGATATTTCATACATGCATTCATCTGATGATACTTTATTGTGCTACAGCAAATCCATGACCCCCCCACCCCTTTCCCCAAGGTCAAGGTCACAAACTTAGCACATTTATACATGCATTCCTCATGTGAATAGCTATCATGCTGTAGAAAATAACCAACTTAGTGTGTTCATAAACTTAACGCTGGGTTCAATTTTGTTTTCCTTTTCTTTTCAGGGAGCGCATTGATATTTTATACATGCATTCATCTTATTATGCTATATCATGCTATAACAAATCCACGACCCACCTTCCACCACTGACCTCAATGTCAAGGTCCACCGCACACCCCTTATCCCAAGGTCAAGTTATATAATATTCATGTTTTTTATACAATTGTGACAAGTTTGAATGAACGCTGCCAACAGGCGAGCTTCGTTGTCTTCTGACAACTCTTGTTTGTAATATGATCCCTGGGTCATGGATTATCTCCTCCATTTGGACTTGCAACCTAAAACGTTTAATCCGTAATAGCCGGAATTGAATTTAGATCTTTTATTAGATTACCGGCTTATGTATTATCTCCCTTTTTTGGACTTGGAAATAAGAGTACATGTATATTGCGATGGCACGCCATCGACTTTTCTCTTGTTCATATTTCATTACAGTTACCGCATAGTGTAATTGAAGTGATGACCCTATATCATTATGTCTCCCCCATGAAACGGGGAGACATATTGTTTTTGGTTTGGTTGTCTGTCTGTCCGACCGTCCGTCCGTCCGTCCGTCACAAAATATCTCCAAAAATGTTGTGAAACTTTACAGGAATACTTGTCGTGTGAAGTTGCGCACCTGGGGTATTCAATGCGGATTTATCCTTTATTTACGGAGTTATGGCCCTTGACTTAGCGAAAAGTAGGGATTTTCAACTTGTGTCACGCGTATCTCCAAAAGTATTTCAGTTAGAGTCGCGAAACTTTACAGGAATACTGGTCATCGTGTGAAGTTGCGCACCTGGGGTTTTAGATGCGGATTCATCCTGTATTTACGGAGTTATGGCCCTTGACTTAGTGAAAATTGGGGATTTTCAACTTGTGTCGCGCGTATCTCCAAATGTATTTCAATTAGTGTCGCGAAACTTTACAGGAATACTTGTCATCGTGTGAAATTGTGCACATGGGTTTTAGATGCGGATTCATCCGGTATTCATAGAGTTATTATACCCACTTTTTTTGGGGAAAAAAATGGGTATATTGGTTTCGTCACGAGTGTCCGTCCGTACGTCCGTCCGTCCATCCGTACGTCCGTCACGTCACGTTTCTTGTAACTCGAAAAACTTTTTCACCTTCATACCTACGCGCCTCATATTTGCTATGTAGCTTCGTTATCATGTGCAGATGCGCAAAGTGAATTCGGATTTTTGATCCGACCCTCCATCATGGATTATCTCCCCCTTTCGGACTCAGAATTTCCCATTTTTTCCTTGTAACTCGAAAAACTTTTTCACCTTCATACCTACGCGCCTCATATTTGCTATGTAGCTTCGTTATCATGTGCAGATGCGCAAAGTGAATTCGGATTTTTGATCCGACCCTCCATCATGGATTATATCTTTCTTTCGGACTCAGAATTTCCCATTTTTTCCTTGTAACTCGAAAAACTTTTTCACCTTCATACCTACGCGCTTCATATTTGCTATGTAGCTTCGTTATCATGTGCAGATGCGCAAAGTGAATTCTGATTTTTCATCCGACCCTCCATCATGGATTATCTCCCCTTTCGGACTCAGAATTTCCCATTTTTTCCTTGTAACTCGAAAAACATTTTCATCTTCATACCTATGTGCCTCATATTTGCTATGTAGCTTCGTTATCATGTGCACATGCGCAAAGTGAATTCGGATTTTTGATCCGACCTTCCATCATGGATTATCTCCCCCTTTCGGACTCAGAATTTCCCATTTTTTCCTTGTAACTCGAAAAACTTTTTCACCTTCATACCTATGCGCCTGATATTTAGTATGTACCTTCGTTATCATGTGCAGATGCGCAAAGTGAATTCCCATTTTTGATCCGACCCTCCATCATCGATTACCTCCCCCTTTCCGACTCAGAATTTCCCATTTTTTCCTTGCAACTCGAAAAACTTTTTCACCTTCATACCTACACGCCTCATATTTGCTATGTAGCTTCGTTATCATGTGCTGATGCGCAAAGTGAATTCGGATTTTTCATCCGACCCTCCATCATGGATTATCTCCCCCTTTCGGACTCAGAATTTCCCATTTTTTCCTTGTAACTCGAAAAACATTTTCACCTTCATACCTATGCGCCTCATATTTGCTATGTAGCTTCGTTATCATGTGCACATGCGCAAAGTGAATTCGGATTTATCATCCGACCATCCATCATGGATTATCTCCCCCTTTCGGACTCAGAATTTCCCATTTTTTCCTTGTAACTCGAAAAACTTTTTCACCTTCATACCTATGCGCCTGATATTTAGTATGTACCTTCGTTATCATGTGCAGATGCGGAAAGTGAATTCCCATTTTTGATCCGACCCTCCATCATCGATTACCTCCCCCTTTCCGACTCAGAATTTCCCATTTTTTCCTTGTAACTCGAAAAACTTTTTCACCTTCATACCTACGCGCCTCATATTTGCTATGTAGCTTCGTTATCATGTGCACATGCGCAAAGTGAATTCGGATTTTTCATCCGATCCTCCATCATGGATTATCTCCCCCTTTCGGACTCAGAATTTCCCATTTTTTCCTTGTAACTCGAAAAACTTTTTCACCTTAATACCTACGCGTCTGATATTTGGTTCGTAGCTTCGTTTTGATGTGCTGATGCGCAAAGTGAATTCGGATTTTTTATCCGACCCTCCATCATGGATTACCTCCCCCTTTCGGACTTAGCATTTGGGGAAAGTGGGTATATTGCGATGGCGCGCCATCGACTTTTTCTAGTTAGAGGTGCAACGATACGGTCAAACCCGTATTGCGATATATTGCGATACAACAAACCCATATTGCAATACGTATTGCGATATTATACCATGTATCAACAAATAATAATAAAAACAAACAGGAGATAAAGAACATTCTTTATTGTTTATTATTGTCATTAGAACACATCAAAACACTGTCTGGGTCAGGACTTTGCCCAGAAACGGTTGAGATTAATGATTATTTCTGGACAAGAGGAAATTAGGGAGAAGTGATCAAAATCATATTTTCCCTGATTTTTGTCGCGCCCGCTTGCGGAAAGCGCGATATAGTCGGCACTTTGGCGTACGTACGTCCGTACGTACGTACGTGTGTCCGGTTAAAGTTTTTTGGTTAAAGTTTTTCCGTCTACTATATGTCTTTTTTTAGTGTCCATGCCTCGCCCCAAGGCGCGACATGCAGGCCGCGGCCATCTAGTTTGGTTAAAGTTTTTGGTTAAGTTTTTGTCGCGCCCGCTTGCGGAAAGCGTGATATAGTCGGTACTTTGGCTACGTACGTACGTATGTACGTACGTACGTGTGTCCGGTTAAAGTTTTTGGTTAAGTTGTTTGGTTAAGTTTTTTGGTTAAAGTTTTTGGTTGAGTTCTTTGGTTAAAGTTTTTGGTTAAGTTTTTTGTTTAAAGTTTTTCGTTATACTATATCTCTGCGACTGCTTTGCCCATTACCTTGAAACTTCACATGGGTGTTTATCATCATCTATATAACTACCCGCTGCGGCCCCTGTGCCCAATGTCACGGTCAAATTACTTTGAAGTTTTTGGTTAAGTTTTTTGGTTAAAGTTTTTGGTTAAGTTTTTTGGTTAAGTTTTTTGGTTAAAGTTTTTCGTTATACTATATCTCTGCAACTGCTTTGCCCATTACCTTGAAATTTCACATGGGTGTTTATCATCATCTGTATTTTCATTCTACCCCACTCCCGTGCGGCCCCTGTGCCCAATGTCAAGGTCAAATTACTTTGAAGTTTTTGGTTAAAGTTTTTGGTTAAGTTTTTTGGTTAAGTTTTTCGTTATACTATATCTTTTTTTTTAGTGTCCATGCCTCGCCACAAGGCGCGACATGCAGGCCGCGGCCATCTAGTTTCTCTTACTTATAGTTATCGCGTAACTGTATACATTAACTCTATGTTTTCAAAAGCATGCGTATCTATTAGAGGGGTAGAGGCATCAACATGCTGAGCCACCTCGTCGAGACGGTTTAAGCGAGCGAATAAAAAGGGGTGGGAGGGCTGGGAAGCAAATGTAGTAGATTGTAGAATTTGAAAATAGATTGTAGAATTTGAAAAAAAAGAATCTGTATTTCATCTCAAAAGTATATGTTGTTACCACCCATTTGAACCTCTTTCACTGTGTACATAAATATCGTTTATGAACTTGGGATGTGCATAAATTCTGTATATTTACTTAATACCAAACTGAATTATCATAAAAATCGGGTTACGTTAACATCGATTGGAAAAAGTTGCAAAAGGACGAAACTACGTAGGTACGAAATCGCCGAAATTGTCCGTGATATTTACAGACTTTTTCATGTTTTCTGACAATAGAGTTAGTCATATTTGGTTGAAATAAACAGTTAGTAATGTAATAAACAATACTTGTTTTCGGCATAAAAGGATTGCATTAGAATATATCAATTTCGTATTTAATTCTTTCAAATTTTTCGGCGAAAAAGAAAGTTGCAATCATGGGCGGAAGCATCCGCTGTGTAGGCCACGACTCGGTTCGTCAGGTGGTGTTTTCAGTGGGTATACCCACAATCGTAGCTAGCGATTGGATGCTATTTTTATTTTGGAAATGGTATCAAAGCGTCACGCATAAGCTGACAAAAATGTGTGTAGACAACTACGAAATTTGTTCGCCACCGGGCGACCCAGCTTATAATTTTTACGAGCCTGACCCAGAAACGACTCGCATCTGGCGCCCGTTAAAACACGTGTTTGCATGTGTTTGTCTGTCTGGTTGAGAGTATTCAGAGGGAGTTAACTCTACCTCGTTCATGATCAATCGCTGATAGATCTATTGCCGATGTCTTTCGCAACAGTAACCTGTCAATCATGCCACTAAGGGCTGCCTTTACTTACCAGCGATTGGCTGTACTGTATAAATAACTTCGCCACGAGAATAACACATGTTTTGAACTGACAATTATAGTAGCCAAAAGCGTGTTAACACATGTTTTGAACTGACAATTATAGTAGCCAAAAGCAATGTTTGGCTAGGGGATTATTGAAACTATCAAGTCGTTAAACTTTACAGGAATACTGGTCATCGTGTGAAGTTGCGCACCTGGGGTTTTAGATGCGGATTCATCCTGTATTTATGGAGTTATGGCCCTTGACTTAGCGAAAATTGGGGATTTTCAACTTGTGTCGCGCGTATCTCCAAATGTATTTCAATTAGTGTCGCTAAACTTACAGGAATACTGGTCATCATGAGAAGTAGCGCACCTGGTGTTTTAGATGTGGATTCATCCAGTATTCACGGAGTTATGGCCCTTGACTTAGTGAAAAGTGGGGATATTCAACTTGTGTCGCGCATATCTTCAAACGTATTTCAGTTAGAGTCAGGAAGCTTTACAGGAATACTGGTCATCGTGTGAAGTTGCGCACCTGGTGTTTTAGATGCGGATTCATCCAGTATTCACGTAGTTATGGCACTTGACTTAGTGCTGTTGCCATTTATAGAAATCATTTTTCGGCAAAAATCTCATATACATTTCAATTTCCATATTTCCTCACTTTTTATTTTATTATCTCACAATATACAGCTAAGTTATGCAGAAAATACAAGGTAGCTACATATATGCTGTTGCTGCCTTAAATTCTACTTTTCCAAGTCCTGATAACATGCAGTGGTGGTATTGGGGGAGACATGTTTTTGTCTGAAAAACAATCCTCTAGTTTCAAATAATTTCCACAACTGTTTTCCATGATGAGACAATGTGTCTCATTCAATACCTACTTATCTACGTCCAAGGTAAAGTACACTTCGAGGTCAAAGGTAAAAAATGGGTATGAAATGTTTATTCCTATGAAACCTGTTCCTGTGTCAAATTGAATTTTGTATTATGGTCTAACCTGCGATAGCTCTAGCTACCCCATCTCGGATATGAAACCTGTCCATGTGTTAAAGCGATGTTAGTATTATGATCGCTCCTGTGGTAGCTCTAGTTGCACTTATTTACACTAAGTGTAACTATGGACTGATAAGAGCTTTCATATCATCACTCTTGTACATGTGTAAGATTTGCGTTAAAGTTTTTGTTTGCCAGTCCAAGCTCTCCCGGAATTCCCCAACTATATTACCACTTATCGTCGTTCGTGTCTAAATACAACTTCACCTAGCTATTGGATTTAACTTGATACTTCCAACAATAGGGAAGACAATTTGTCTCGATCATTTAATCACATTGATAGTTTCGAAGCCAAGTCTAATACACTTGATATCAAAAGACCCTACTGTCTGTTTCACGAAATCTGTCTAAATTTTACAGCTACATGTATATACACAATGTAAAAACAATATTTTTATTGATAATGTTAAATTTTTCATCATTTAAGAATGAGCCCTTTTTTTATTTCGTGAAATTTGGTCCAATATTGATTTTATTTCGAAAAACAGTTTCACCATGTTAAATCTCCACAAGATGTCTGCGGAGATTTAACATGGGGAAATGTTTCTAATTTCAGAACTAGTGGGCCGATTTTGATGGCTGTAAAATTCCTTTCATGAAACAGATAGTAATCTGATATTCTGTATGTTTCAGAGAGTCCTGTACCAAAGGAAAATACCGATAGGATTATATTATTTGTGATATGTGGGATAGTTGCGATTGGTGTGATAGGAGGGATAGTGGGTGAGTAGTTATGCTCTGTTAACCCTTCCAACACTACAGACCTCTTCTGTGAGATTTGTAAACAGTGTACATGTAGATCCAAATGAGCCTACCCATCAGGATCCTCACTTTTTGCAAGTAATTTTCATATTTTTATGCCCCAGATCTCGGTAGAGCCAGAGGCATTTAGTGTTTGGACTGTGTGGTCCGTGTGTCCATCCATCCGTGCTTACGGTACTATATTTATGTGGCTAGCCCCACAGGGGATGGACTTAGTAAAGGATAGGGTTAGTTACAAATCGGTTTATGTGGCTTTTTTGGGGTTTATATGGCTAAAATTTAACATGATAAGCCACATAGTACCGTAAGAACGTCCGTCCGTCCGTCCGTCTGTGTGTCCTGTACATTAAGAAGTTTGCCGGAGTTTCTCAATTATGTCATAACTTCTATATCCCTTGAAGGAATACTTAAATATTTCAACACAGTATACCTGATCCATGCACACATACACACATCCATGCTGCCCTTAATATGGCCTTGACCATTTGACCTTCACAATTTCAACAAAAAATTCCACATTAAGAAGTTCGCCAGAGTTTCTAAATTCTGTCATAACTTCTATATTCCTTGAAAGGATTATTTATATATTTCAACAAACTATACTTGTGGACAAATGTCACATATCCATGCTACTCTTAATATGACCTTCACATTTTGACCTTCACAACATTGAAGTTTTTCACTCATTAAGAAGTTTGCCAGAGTTTCTCAATTCTGCCATAACTTCTATATCCCTGGAAGGATTACTTTAATAGTTCAATACATCATACTTGTGGACAAATGCCACACATCCATGCTGACCTTAAAGGTCACATTACCAAATATCACGTAGTTCCTTCAAATGCTCAAAAAACAACAAAAGCGACCGTAAGGCCTAACAAAAAAATTGTTTGGTTCCGGTAACGTCCCAGAAAAAAGTTGGGTAGGTAGGTTTGGAAAAGTTTTTATTTCTTTTTATTTTATGAAATGCTTGATTTTGATTGATATACAGTTAAATCGCGATGGCTCGAAATGCCACGGGCCTGCATATTTTTTTTGAGCCATCGCATGTATTTACGAAACTGTCTTTATTTCAATTATTATCAGAGGAGAAAAACTGCAGTATTTACTACACTGCAGTTCCATTATAACGCGATGGTCGGGGTCCAAGATTTCAAATCGCGATCGAATTCGATCGCGTTATAACATTTCGGGACATGCACGGGTACTGGTATCATCCGCATTTCGGTTACCAACTATTGCGGGAATTCCATTAGCAACGGACCCATATAAAATCATGTCATTTGAACAGAAGTTCAAGTAATTATTAATAATCACTATGACATACAAACTTGTATTAATGTATTAAACATATGAGTTATTTATAAAATCATGCTTATTACGTTGTATAGTGCTCGCGATAGACAGACGCTTATTACAATGTATACTACTCGCGATCAACAGGCGCTTAAAAGGATTAATTGATACTAAATAATGGTCACGTGTCCTATTCATGCGGACGATTAGCTGTTGATACGTGCATAATCTCAGGATGTGGGGTCACATGATCTATTGTTTACACTGCAACAGTCATATTGATGAATGAAATTTACTTACGCGAGACATCATGATTGCCTTGGGCTGCTGTGTAAACAATAGACCATGTGATCCCATACCCAGATAATGCTGAATGTATTGTTTCAGATTGCACACAAACATGGTCAGTCTATTTATAGAACGCTAAATATTACACCTGTCGAGTAAAATAGAGAAAGGCGACCGAACACGCAACCATTTCTTAGCGACAATTATGTGTTAACACGGATATATGTCTCATAACATTGACATTACTTGGTGACAAAAGGCGGTAGTTTTCTTATATTTAAATGTGGGAACTAGTTCAAGAACCTTCTAAACCCGGTATGACATGCGCGGTAGTTGTACTTTGATGACCGTCACAAACATCGCGTTTCTTCTTTTTTCTCTATTTTTTTTATATTTTTTTGTGATCCACGAGAGACCCGCGTTATAATGGAGATCGCGCTATACGCGATCGCGTTATAATGGAGCTGCAGTGTATAAATAGTGGCGCACATAGTTAATGTTGCAGGTGGTTGTGACGTCACTCAAAACAGTGGTGTATGGGCCCAGCTGAAATGATGTTGTTATACGGCGCCCATAAATAATCGGGAATCAGTCATGAATAGAAAAATGTTGCAACACAACAAAACGTGCTTTACTATATTTGTGACCAGTGTAAACAATCATCAACTTGCCAACTCCTGCAACTTGATATGGGTTTACTATTTCACTATATTATGCATCATGAATAGTTTTTGAGGACGAACATTTCACGTCCTTAACTGAATGTGCAGGCCGATTTAATGCTGCACTGATCGGAAAGTCAGTAGGGCTTGTTCTTTTTGTCACGACCAGTCATCTCTGGCTAACTAGGGATTACGGTATTATTAATGGGCATTTTTCGTTGTATCTCCCTGGTAGCCACACGAATAACACGAGGACCACTAGAACGAGGGTTACTAGGGTTCCAACTCGACTTGAACCCGAGCAACGACTCTGGTTGTTCCTGTGATACTCAGGTTACTCAAGTATAAACTGTGAGTTACCATGAAAAACTAGCAACGACTTATGACAAGACTCTATTAAATGCGCCGAGTGGCCGAAGCCCTGAATATTTAATAAATCGCCGTATTTCGTTGATCACAATCAAATTGCACCACTTTAGGCAATTAATTGCACTTGAAAAGAAACCACATTTCATTGACAGGTAGAGCGCACCTCGGCCTTTGATCATAATAAGTCAGACGCGGAGCTGTGAAAATTAGCCAAACACAAACTTCGACATGACTTTCGAGTCATTGTATAGCAAAATAGCGAGAAATGAGTCCGCGGGACTTGCATTAACATTAAACATATAGGGAAAATTATCGGGACCGCGATTGTACTTCGAGCGAGCCCGACATTACGAGCCATCGCATTTTGAGCCATCGCGATTTCACTGTACATACATGTAGAGGTTATAATCTGCCTGATTCATCAGTACCAGATTGATTGATTCTTTGTGTTTTATGGCTAATAAACTACTAACTTAGGTCAGCCTGACCCTGAAATACGCTGCAATTTGGGGAAAAACATAAATAATACAGACGCCGATAGTTAACACACATATATGCGAACTAGGCATATGCATTTTGCCAAACTTTCCCATAATCTGATGTCTGAAGTCATGCCCCCAAAGTTGTGAAATCCCATGGGCATGCCACGGTAAAACATACTTTCCATGATAAATTATTTATTTTTCTTATCATCAGAGCATAGTACTATTGCAAATATAGACATTAAAACCACATTTCATATTTATTGTTATTTGAAATGCAGATAAAACAAGAACTGGAATCGTTAAACGAAGCTAATCCCCTCGCTGGCAGTCTTGATATAAATAAAAAAAGTCCTCAGTGACCTTCACCTTGGGTGGTCAGATGTGGGTCGTATCGTATGCACATCAAAGCACCATACCTAGACACACATTGTGGCCAAATAATAATAAAATTGGTGAAGCGGTTTATAAGTTACTGAATAAACAAACAAAAAACTTTAACACATTTGCCTTACAAACAATGTGAAGACCAGTCTTCAGTGACCTTGACCTTGAGCGGTCGGACGTGGGTCATATGCAAAACAAAGCACCATCCCATGACACACATTGTGGCGAAATATTATAAAACTCGGTTAAGCGGTTCAAAAGTTATTGAAGAATGAAAGGTGTTGCTGAGTACATGCACTAACGCTATATTCCTAGCTCTTGCCTATTGGTGAGGGGATAATAAAATATTTTTTCATAGTCGACCAGAGTCTGGTCACGAGACGCAACAACAAATATCTTGACGACTGATGAATTCGCTCTCAATAAAGTTTTACTCAAATCATTTCATTTTCATTTTGATAAATGTAGTCTCATTGTTATGGCAAGTTCTTGACAATTGCAAGCTAGTGAGCATAATTATGGCAAATGCGTCCGTATTTTAGTTTAACCTATTACAAATTATCTACAAAAGTTGCATAAGGTCCGTTTTCTAAGCACGCGAGCCAAATGTCATTTGACAGGTATTGGTTAGGAAGCTAAAATAGATTTGGAAGGAATCATATTATATTATCTTAAGCATTTCATAAAAATAATTGTCACAGATGTACAGACACCACACCGCATGGTCACAACAGGTCCTTAATTTAACAGTCAGACTTCAATCATAAGATAAAACTTTGCTTCGCTAAAACACGAGCATTGGTCCCTGTCGGATTTATGTCCTATGTTTATTTGATACCTTTGCAAACTTTGCAATATCTACAACTGTTGCGCCGTCAATTGGCTCCGGGTGATAGACCGGCCACAGTCCCGAAAAGACATGGCATTTGGCACTGATCTTAATGTGCGGATGCCTTCAAAATGGCTGTATTTTGGTAGAAATACTGCCAAAATGCTTACAGCCATAATCGTGTTGTTGTTGTTTCTGCGTTGATGAAGATCGATCAATCAGACGCTTATTATAATTAGCGTGCAAATGCAAGCGTCTTGTGTACTACAAAATAATTGATATCGCGCTACGGACAATTTTGTGGGACTTTTTCCAATTATTTTTTGGGCCTAACAACCGTCCGGTTCGTTTGTATTTTTCGTCATATTGAGATTTCTGATATCACACCGTATCTGACACCTATGCTGAGCAACGCAATGAATTATAGTCATCGCTTATCTCCTGTTTATGCGAGCTACTGGCGCGAGGTGGTGCTGTAAAAATAATCGCTATGACGTAGCAGTAGTAGTTTCCCTGATTGGTCGATACATGTTTCTTATAGAATAACGTGTGGATTTAACTGACATAATTTATTTGTTGCATAATTTATTTATTTTATCGTTTAATATATTCGTTAATCGTGATTACTCATTCACCTAGTTATGCTTTGATTATTTATACGCTGGTTGCAATTGTTGGCAAGCATGATCTGTGTGACAGGGAAACCGCTGGGAAATTGGGGAGTGGATTTTGGGACAGGTGTATTCTTATTCTGAAATCAACGAAGCCACACCGATTTCATGCCGATTGGTTGTAGCCATTTTTCTTCATCAGTGACAAACTTGTGTAGCTATGTTAAAACATTTGCCCGCCTGATGTCAACAACAATGCGCCATAGCAAACCACTTATCTGATGACTTGACCACTGGGATTAAATAGGTGGTGGATGTTGGGACAGGTGTGTATTGAATCCGCGAGGCAACACCTAAGCTGATTGGTTGAATCCAGCAAGGCTCCAGATAAGGAATTTGATATTCGTTACTGTTACTCCATACTTATGAAATCAATTGGTTATTTTCAATTTTCAATTGGGCATTTTACAAACGTTACCCCATCATTTTTTTTTCAATTGGGTTTTTTCATATTTTCATTATAAAAACAAATTTGGAAACAAATCGTAATTTCTTTCACGCTTGTTTTTTTGGGTCGCCATTTTGTTGCGCCATAATAGCGTGTCTGCTGCATTTTTCTCCCGACAGGACCAAGTCCACCGTACCATTTTTTTCTCCATGCGGATAACCGTTTACGATTATTTACGAGTGTTTTTCGTTGCAACTCGGCATTACCGAAACAAGTGTTTCACATCGATTCAAATTTAATAAATTAATATTGAGCCTGTATCTCGAGTTCCCACACAAATTGCATTGCAGTTTTTTTGGCCAATTATTGATTTTGAAAATCAGTAGTATTTTCTGTAAATGACGTCGAATATAACAACAATTTCAGAACTAAAGCAGAATTTAATTTTCGACATGTACGGAAAAATCATTATTGGTGAAAAATAGCGATGTGATAAGGGTGATAATTCCATATCTGGGCTCATAAACTTGAACGGTACTCTAAACCACTGCTGTGTGGTGGGTTACTAGAGTTTCATATCGAGTTGGATCCGAATCGGAACTCTTCACATTCTGCTGATAGCTGGGATCATTCGCTTTAAATCCTGGAGCTACATTTACATTTACAGATATTCGGTAGTTTTCTGTAGCTTTGTACACGAACAAACCTAGCAGTACGCAACAGACTGAAAATACTTTGAGCAGTGCGTTACAGAATAAAAATGTACATACCGCACATTGTAATTGATTTTTGGTACTCATTGACTCTGATTTTAATTGGGTGTTCGCACGTCTTAATCGCAAATACGCACCTTATCTGGAGCTCTGGAATCCAGTTTGACAGATATGGAAGAATCGATATACTGTGCACATCGGGATGCTTCCTACAGATTCGAAAAACAAATCTTGACGTGATTGTATTTTCTAAACATACATGATTGTTATATTACATGACTAAAATTTTGTAACTTGAATATTAATATCCACACGCTTACTTATCGGTGATAATTAAAGGAAATAAATAACTGTTTTCGAATAGTCAAGTTAAATTTTTACATGGACAGTTTACGTTAATGGACAAACACTTTACTATTTCTAATCTATTTGCCTAACGACTTGTTTCAAATAAATAGAAAATGTATGGACATGGTGTTAAAATTAAAAAATTACAGATGTTTTTCAGAATAAAATAGTTGTTTTGCCAAATTGGGGTTACGTTGATTAAACATAGCTTGGTCCTATATATGTGGCTGTGACTGGAGAAAACAGGCTTGTGTGATTTGTGACCAGTGTAGGTCCTTATAAAATATCACACTCCTGTAGCCTAAAATGATCTAGATTGCTTGTTAATCTGTTTCATCGATGGAATGGGGAAAATTGCACATACTGATCAGTCTGTGCAGATGCACAGGCTGATCTGGATCTACTCTGGGCGCAAAAACCCTATAAGCGCCGTGTTGTGTTTGGTGTATAGACCCTCTCAGTCGCAGGCAGTGCCCGGGCAAGGCAATTAATCGCTCTGATAAGTACAGCGGATGACACAAGCTTCAAACAACGTTGCCACGGTCAGGGCATATCAATTAATATTCGACCCAGCCGCGCGGTCAGGGCATATCAATTAATATTCGACCCAGCCGCGGAAGTGCTGCAATCGGCGATTGCTGTTCCGTCACTCTTGCAGCCGCGGTCACAGGCCCTCCGGTGCATTCCACCCCCATGGCAATTAGAGTGACTAATTTCCCGGTACTGGCCCCTCATTTGGCTTTCCTTAATTTGACCCCATGTACAGCATTGTAAATGGACAATGGCCCGTCCACAAGAGTTTCCTTATGACATTTTGACCAGCATAGCACCCGGTCTGTCTACACATCTGACAGCTCTGATAAGTGTCTACTCTGTTACCCTCCTGGTCACTGATTTAAGCATTATATATATAACTGCTATCGGGAAAACAAATAGATTGTAACCTGACGATGTAAATATACATATTATACAGACTGGTATTCTACAGCTGTTGAAAATTGCATAGTAATGTACATTTTGTCACCCACTGTCGCATTTCAGTATGTGTTTTGTAACTAGGTCATTCTTATATTTATACAGTACAACTAGGATATGTATGTTATAACAGCGATCTAATAAACTTGACTTCCATGGAGTCTGTTGAACTATTAAGCGTACTAATCGCATTATGCCTACATTTCGACTATAGTACGTATACGTCATATACCCACAAGACCACTAAGGGAAATAACTGGTAAGCAAAACTAGGGGAAGTTAGTCATGTAGAGTAATATATAGGGAGTTAAAATGATACCACCAACCTACACACCACCCCTACGCTCCATCTACAGTCCCACACCCCTCGAATTTGTGTATAAACTGAATAGACAAAAAGTGTGGACCACCTATAGAATACAGAGCCAAGTTAGACAACTGTGTACTTTCTAAAGCGGGTCGTCCTTGTCAGAGTTGTCTCTCTTATACCATACAGTCGTTGGTCAGAGCCAAGTTAGACAACTGTGTACTTCTAAAACGGGTCGTCCTTGTCAGAGTTGTCTCTCTTATACCATACAATCCATTTGGTCAGATTAATTAATTAATTAATTATTTCATTATTATATTTGCTAACATATAGGAAGTATGACAATATTAATTAATTATTTAAAAACTGAACACATATTATTATATTAATTAATTAATTAATTATTTAAAACTGAACACCCCCTATTATTATATAGAAAATATAATAATTAAATAATTAATTAATTAATTAATTAATTAATTAATTAATTAATAATATTTAAAAAGTATATTTGCTAACATATAGGAAGTATGAAAATATTAATTAATTAATTAATTAATTAATAATTTATAAAAAGTATATTTGCTAACATATAGGAAGTATGAAAATATTAATTAATTAATTATTTAATTAATTATTTAAAAAAAAGTATATTTGCCAACATATAGGAAGTATAAAAATATGCCTGCGAGAAATTTCTTCGGACGAAGAAAAATGAGAAAAGTTATGGATGAGAAAATTATTCCGCCTCAACTGATTAGCGGTGTAGAAAAGCTTCATATAACGAGAGATCAACTGCGAAAACAAGCGGACGATCTCAACATACCATACAGTAAACGCCTAAGAGTTCCTGGGTTGACAAAATTAATAAAATTTCAAGCTAAAGAAACGAAAACTAGTAGTTATTCAAACATTGAGTTAAACCACGGTTTAAACCAAGGCTTAAAACAAGATTTGAAAATGTTGCCACAAGTTGAAAAACTCAGAGCAGAAGCCTCATCGCTAGGGTTGACATACAGTAAACGCCTAAGAGTTCCAGGGTTGACAAAACTCTTGAACGAGGCTAAAAAACACAGCTTTCACGACTAGGTTTACCAGGGCATACAAGCGAGGTGCCTTCAATAATATAGACAATGCTGATAAAGTTGGGCATATACTTGTGGAAGAGAGTATTATGAGTCTGCGTGCCACTGCTATCGTGCAGAGAAAGAGACCCCAGAGATGGTGTCGAAGTTGAACCGAAAGTTGGTGAACGCAATAGCCGACGAAGGTGAGAAGATATTAGGCAGCCACGATGAAAGTAAGGAACGGGTGAAGAAAGGTAGGAGAAACATAGAGCTTTCTTTTCGTAAGGGTATAGACGGGACAATATCTGAAAGGATAGTTTGACAAGTTGGCACCGATGCTGACGAGCAACTTCTATCTGAGATACTCTTTTTCTTACAAACTAGCACATATAGAGGAGAAAGCCAGTCGTGGTAGAGCGAAAACTATAATACAAAACAAAAATCTCGGAGGTAGCAAATGGATGAGTTCTTACGAGGAGGTACGTACATGGGTGAAGAGCCAAGAAGAAACTCGTATGAACCTGGATAAGATAGACAGACCAAACACGAAATGGATGTTTGTCCGGTGGGTAGACGTATTCGTAAAACTAATTTTAGGTGATAGGAGGGAAGACACAGGGTTAGCCTCAACAGTAGCATCCGGAGGACCTCTTCCGGATTGGTTGAGGAACAAGAAGGGTATGTACGCGTTAGATAAATACAACGACGATTTGTGTCTTTTCAGATGTCTAGCTATTCATTTGAAAGATGTTCGAGCGGACAGGTGTTGTGATAAGGCACGAAGCATGGCTAACATGTATTTCGCGAAAAACAAGAAAACCGTGAGAGGACCGGTTCCTTTTGAGGACATGAAGAAAGTGGAGGAATGTTTCATTGTAGGAATAGAAGTGTACGAGCCAACGGAAGAAGGAGTGTGGTATTTGAGAAAGACACCAACACACTACGAGGAGGTAGGAGAGAAGAAGATGACGATAGGATTGTTAAAAAACCACGCGTTCCTCGTGACAAACATAAAGAATCTAACAAAAATCTACTGCTGCTACGACTGCAGACAGAGATTCACCAACGCCAGCAACATGAAGAGGCACGCAGCAACATGCATGAGGGGAGAGACCGTAGTCGTGTGCAAAGGTAAGATGATAGACAGACCAATGTCCGCGTGATTCTCGCGACGAAGATCTTCGTTGAGCCAGTCCAGACGGGCGGTTCGTTTTTGCGACCGTGCTTCCTTTGCGCTATTGAGTTGTTCTACAGCTAAATCGTGACGCTTGCGCTCCTCATCCGCGTCCGAGCTTTTCATTTTCGAGAATAGAAAGTTGCTACCGCTGAACGCAAATGCGTTCACCACCGCACCACCTAAGAGCATTGCGATCGAAGCCATTTATTTCCATATATTAGCAGGTAGAATTCCAGCTTTAATTAGATAATCTCGGGTCGAAATTGCGGACGCTACATCTAAGGCCACGTGCCATACGTCGCTCACAGTAAAGTCCAATTTGGGAGCGGACCCTCCTATGATCATCTTTGTTAGTCGAGCATACCCCGATACTGAGACCCGATATCACCACGGCGTGATAAAGCGCATTCACTAACAGTTTACCATCGTGTTCAGCCATTATTGATAACTATAATTATTGCATATAAAAGGGATCGCGATTAATGTTTAAATGGGGCGCAATCGGTTTCATAACTTTCTTCGGAACCGCCTCCAACAGTGTTGGGGGTTTTCTCGAAATATATTTCCACACACACACGGTGCCCACAACTGCCAGACCACCACCAACAACCCACGGGATGATTTCTATGTAATAGTGGGTAGGAGCTACACCAATTGGGGATTGCTCTTCCAAACTGGAGCATGTTAGGGGAGAAACAGCTGCCTTCGGATGTGGAACCACCGGGTGTTTTGCTGTTTCAACAGCAGGAACAAATAACGACCGTTTGGCCTCTCGAAGCTCGGTGAGTATTTTATCTTGTTTAGCTTTTCGGGTGGCAGCCGCTGCCGGCCCAGCTGCCTGTCTTTTTGGGTTTTTGTGTCGTGCAACCGGAGCTTGTTCATGTGGAACTTGTTCCCCCAACGCCGTTGGAAGTACTGCAATCGGGGATTGCTGTTCCGTCACTCTTGCAGGTGCGTCTTGTATCATCATTTTCTGAGCTTATAGTTCGTGGGCATATATGTCCAAATTGACAGTGTTTAGCCGTGGTCAACGCGGTTGTCAGCGGAGCTAAGTACATTCCAAACTTGTGATAAATTGAGCAGCAGGCTGTTCTAAGAGTGTGTCCTACAAAAGGATCAGTCTCTAAATCACTAATCAACCCCGCGATGTCAGATATAGGGAGAATTGCACTGACAAATGAATAGCCGCCGCCCCAAGAGTTTTCGTCATCTCTGCCCCCAATTTAGATTCGTATCGTGCATACATTTTATCAACCTCGACATCTGTCATTTTATCCACCTGACAAGCTGAGAGACGCCTACCGAAATACTGCTCCGATTGTCCTCCAGCAACCAGCGCAGCTAGCCGCTCGCGTCGCGTCATGTTTTCATTTTTTTTCAGGAAAGATACCGTATCGGCAGCCGGGCCATCTTTCAGACCCTTGTCGGCAGACGTTGCAATCCCCGATTGCTCTTTCAGGAAAGATACCATGTCGGTAGTCGTGCCGGCAGTCGGAGCGACTGTTTCTTCCATTAGCTGATCGAGAAGTTTGTCGC
>CM055269.1:83309221-83328570 GCA_029237695.1 Conchocele bisecta
CACACCAATCAGTAATTATGGTGCTTGTCGGCTGTTGGTAAACACAAACATAATTCCGCCGACGTATAACTCTATGCAAAAGCAGTCAAATAGGATAGCAGTCTATGGTTGGCTTAAACACTAAAAGTATGCATGAAATCAGACAAACTGTGGCCAGAGAGAATGAACTCTGTGGCAATAAACGTAGCAAGACGGTTCGAGTTGAAGGTGACTCTTGCTACAATAACCAAATATTCAATAGCAACAGTACACCATTTCAAGCGGGTACAATCGTGACAACCACTATGTGCGAGAATAATACCAAAGATAAATTAATCATTGGGGCATTTGTTGGCAGTAAGCTGTGCATAATAGGTAGTAAGCTAAGAAATCAGGGTGGAGATATCAGCTGCCCAAACCATCATGGTCACTGCACTGCCAACCTCCGAAAATGAGTCAATAGGTAATGAAGCGAAATGGAATGAAATAGTTACGAAGCAGATAAATAGTGACTTACATGTTAGTCATTACACGGGGGACGGTGATAGTAAATCACACAAAGGTGTAGATGCCGCTCAACCAGGGGTAACGGTAACGCATCTAAAAGATATCCGCCATCTGAGTAACTCCCTGAAACGAGAAATAAACAAGGCGCCATTTAGCTCGAACATGTTTCGTGGGGTCAAGAAAACAAACTTGAGAAACCGATTTGCTCTCTCTGTAAGATCCAGGTGCATTGCAGAGTTGAGGCAAGCACATGCCAAACATAATGGTAACTTAGAACAAATAAAGAGCATAATGCAGGAATAATTTGCACAATAGTCATGTGTTTCAAAGGTTACTGTGGCAAGCAATGTTCACAGTATAGTTTGGTTTGCCCGGGACTACCGCAGGGCAAAGAACTACCTCCACTCAACTACAATGTTAAAAATGACGGAGGATGATGTACTTGTTCTGAAACGGTGCATAGAAACTTTCCTTGGTCCTAAATCAATTGACAGTACAAAATTACTCACTTCAACTCAAAAATGTGAAGCAGCAAACCGTGCGTACCAGACATCAAATTCAAAAGCAACGACATTCACGCGCAATTTCCCCGGTCGAATTCATGGTACAATTCTTACAAAACTTAAACCTAGGTTTTGGGGATGCTACAATACTGAAAACAGACTCAGTAGGGGCCAGCTTAACAAAAGGTTCTTCAGTCATCAAGCACATCCGGAAGATAGAGAAAAGTCGTGTACGGAAAAAGTGTCAGACCACAATGCGTAAACTAAAGAAAGCTAGGTATGCCGCGCGATTACGAAAATTCAAACTACACTCTGAGTTACATTACGCCAAGGGTATGACAGATCCTAAACCAGACTTTGCAAACCTGCCCCATCTACTCGAGCACCAGTATGCTTGCTAGTATGTATGAAAAGCAGCACTACATGTAAGGTTGAGAGTCTTGTAAGTGCATACTGATAATTAGAGTTGACTATCTGAGCAGCCATGTAGTACTCACAATATATCATATTGTGATAGCTCGAAACAATATGTGCTGTAAGAATTGTGATGTATCAGGGAATCCGATGTTTTTTACCTTCGGCCTTAAATTTAAATTGCAACTTTCACTCCATCTTCCCTTAGCTGGGTGCTTATTACAATTAATACACAGTAGCAGAAAACAGCTTGCAGCGGTATGATATAATTTGTGCTAAATTTATTTTAATTTTTTTTGCGGAATCTGGTAGCCAAGAAGTACTGGCGTAGACCCTGATCGCGCAGCCAAATTTGGTCATTATGTTTTGCAAGTATCAACCGAGTCAATAAATAATGTTTAGAAAAACGTTGCTACCTGTTGGGGAGCTATACACTTGATACCGGTTAGTAATCAAATACACAGTGCCAATTAAAGCGACGCGCCACTTTAATATGGCTGAACTAGTCAGTAACAGGCTCATCTGGCTCCCTGATGCATCTCAAATCTGTGTAATTAGTATGTAGACATGTACATAATGTAGATAGGTATTCAGTTAATTTACCGTAATTAATAAAACAGGACTATTAGCAGATACAGGGTGGATATGTGACGCCGTCGAGTACATGGCTCAGACAGCGCTTTTCGCTATGGCAATTCTTTCGAGAATTATTTATAATTGTTGACTCAGCACTCAGGTGGGCCGGGTTAACACACAGGGAACAACCACATAAATGTGATATTTCAAGGTGTTCCTGGGTATTTCAAACACATTATGGTGTAACATGAATGCTACTCTATGTGTATAATAGTATTTTGTTCTTGCATCATTTGGAAATTTAACTTTAATCTTTCCATATTTGACTCGTACACCTGTGGTTATCCCGACCCACTTGATGCAACCATTTTTATTAAATAAAACTGATTTTCCAGCAATTCTGTCCTGATTTTCCAGCAATTCTGTCCTTTGTTCTCTTAATAAAACTTGCTGTAGCCATGATTAAAACCGTTTAGAATTGTTTTTCAAAGAAAGCAGACGACATCCACTGAATGACCCAGGAAATGCTTATAGGCTAGCAACCACCAATTAGTTTTACTATACAACTTAACCGATTCCTCCAAATATGGCCATTCTCTCACACTTTCACTATCGTATGGATGCTGTGGAACCTACCTGTTCATAACCTGCAACCTGTCTGCACCGGATTTTCACTAATTAAACAATATGTTCACTTACTCCTAAGGAAGAAAATTTCAACATTGTCCTGTCCGCCATATTGTTTATCATCAAAGTGTCATGTGACGTAGTGTTCACATCACGTGACAAGCAGGCTCAGTAATTTCTTTTAAATGCTAGAAATATGCTGGAAACTGGTGTTAAAAACACCCCAACATGTTTCTCAAGTAAAATTGGGCTGTAATGGATCAGGATTTACAAGCAAACAAATGGGTCTGTGGCCTCAAAACGTCTGCACTATTTTTTTATACCGGACTACTAAAGCATACCCCCTGGCCGATGTGTACTATATTTAGCACAGTGATACCTATAGGTGGGTGGTCCGCACTTTTTGTCTATTCAGTTTATACGCAAATTTGAGGGGTGTGGGACTGTAGATGGAGCGTAGGGGTGGTGTGTATGTTGGTGGTATAATTTTAACTCCCTATATACTACTTGCAGTGATGGCTGAAAAAACTGGATGTCCAGAATATGAAATCCGTAAAAGAACGGCATATAATGGTCGGATTACTGTGAAATTTGTTTTATTTGATATATAAATGATGAATACACAAGTGTATCATGAAAACAGAACCTGGTTATATCGTCTTTAACCCATTTCAGCCTAAGGATACTATGATTTTTGTTGAAAAAATCTCATTATTTTGTTCATTCATCGATAAAGGTATATGTTGTTACCACTCATTTGAACCGTCTCGTTAAGGTATATGTTGTTACCACTCATTTGAACCATCTTGTTAAGGTATATGTTGTTACCACTCATTTGAACCGTCTCGTTGAGACGGTTCAAATGAGTGGTAACAGCATATACATTCGAAAGGATATAAAGAAAATAGGGATATTTTTCTCTCAAAAGGTTCATAGTACTCAAAGTGTATCCCGTCTGTAATGGGTTAATATCAACTTGACATTTTGACCTTCACAACTTTGAACTTTTTCACACATTAATAAGTTCGCCGGAGTTTCTCAATTCTGTCATCGCTTCTATATCCCTTGAAGGATTACTTTAATATTTCAATACATCATACTTGTGTACAGCACAAATGTTACACAATCATGCTGCCCTTAATATGACCTTCACACCTGTATCCCATGATGGATTACTTCAATATTTCAATACATCAAATCTGTGGACAAATGCCACACATCCATGCTGCTCGTACTATGACCTTGACCTTTTGACCTTCATTACTTTTAACTTTTTCACACATTAAGAAGTTTGCCGGAATTTCTCAATTCTGTCATATCTTCTATATCCCTTGACGTATTACTTTATTACTTCAATACATCATACTTGTGCACAAATATCACAGATCATGCTGCCCTTGACCTTCACAACTTTGCTGATGAATACTTATCACTTTTTGTTAATTAACTTTGCCATTGTTTCTTCAATCTGCCACTGGGGGGCAGGGGGTGGGAGGCATTCGTGTGCCGAGAGGCCACATTTTCGTGTTAAAAAATGAAACGCACCGATTTATATGCCTGTTTGAAAAAACGTGACGTATTATGTATTCACCTTGTACGGCGGGCGGGCGGGTGGTGGGCACAGCTGGTCCATGCAATAACTCTTTGACGGATCGTATCCAAATTCGGTATAGTGCAACCTTTCTATAACAGTCACCCATGGCCATATATGAACAGCCACCAACACAGTAGTGCCTTCCCACTGTAACTGCTATGTACTGATGAAACCAAATAGAAAAATGAAAAGAGATGAGACAAATATTTGATATGTGACACTTTCCTTTTTTCGGAACAGGCCCTTGGAAAGTAAACATGTCAACATCGTTTCACCCCCTCCATCATTTATTTTGTGAACAACCCTTGCCAAGTCAAACAGAAAGTCAGAAATTTGCATTTCTTGAAACTCATGTTGTGTACAATGTTTTCAGATGGAAATATGGAGAAGGGCTGATATATTTCACATTCAATTGCTGACTGAATCAATTAAAAATGTTTGGTGTTTGATAAAACTTTCAATACGTCAGCCAGGTGTTAATTCTGAATACACCGTGTTTGTTTTGTTTACACAGCAATTAGCGAGTGATTACATGCGACGTTGTGTGCTTGATTTAACTGCCCAGGGCGAACCGATGTTTGTTTTCACAGGTTACCGATTCGTGACAGTATGTGAATTTGTAACTTTCCAGGACAAATCTTACTGTCCGTTTCAGAGGTTTTTGATGATTTTGTTGAAAATTGCGTGGCCGTTGGCCAGAGGAGAGAGGTGACTGTTTGAGAGAGGTGAAATAACGTTAAAAATAACGAGGGAAATTCGAACTAGCCATTGTTGAGAGGTGACCGTTGTAGGGAGATGGCCGTTACCGGAGGTTGGACTGTACATGTTTATCACGGCAAGACAAAGAAGCCTATTGATTTTTGTCTAACCTACGATAGTGGAAAGTGAGACATAACGGTCAAAATTACAGTGTCGTCGAAGTGTATCTCTACATCCATTAGTCGGATCATTACCAAACTTCATCAATAGCTTCCTCATATTGATAGCTATTCATCCAGTGTCATTCGTGTGACATTGACCTTCAAGGTGAAGGTCAATGTCACACGAATGACACTGGATGGTGATCTTAACGATTGTGGAACATAAATTTTCGACGGAGCCAAATTTCTCATATTGTTAGTCGGATCATTACCAAACTTGATCAATAGCTTCCTCACGTTGATAGCTATCCATCCAGTGTCATTTGGGTGACATTGACCTTCACCTTGGTACACCTTGGTAACCTTAGCCTTGACCTTCACCTTGGTGACCTTAAAGGTACATGCCCACTCAGTACGCACAAATGCAGTGTTATAATAGAGGGAGACAGATAGTTTTGTATATTCTGTAGATATGCCATTTTCTGGTAAAATAAACATTCATTCACCATTACGCCACATATTGATTGGCATTATTATACATTTTATATCAGGCAAAATTGTCCACACTGATATCAGGGGCGATAATCGTGTTTCCTTAAAATGTTAATGGACATTACTATTTATTCTCTGTTCAGTCTACATTTGTTTACTCAAAGTCGGTCAAGTCGAATTCCCTCGTTACGTCCAATTCATATCCAAGTCCTGTTTCAGATCCTATTATTTTCAATGTAACTGGCTACCGTTACGTCAAATTTTGTTACGTCAAATTTTCGCCAATTCGAACTAATTGTTAGGTCCCGAAAACAGAAATGTGTGGCATTTCACTCTCGTTAAGTCAAAGTGTCAGTTTGCGCTTTTAATCACCAGTGATCAATAACTTGAGTCGGACAGAGTGTATGTAAACTGTGGCTAACGTGGGCCGTTTCGAACTGGGACCGTTTCGAACTGGGACCGTATTGGACTAGGAGCGTTTTGACTTGCGTTATTCACATGGATTTAAATACACAGCCAAGAACGTTAAGTTATTTTATTTGCTAAAATATACTTCAAAAGTTGTCGCACCATGTCAACTTTCGAAACAATTTACGGAAAATTTTCCCGGATTTCGTTTCAATCAAAATTGAAATTACAATAAAGATGGTTTTCTCAACTCCAACTTGTCCAGACTCATTTGCATGTGTCATCAGATGCGAGTATATAGACTGAGTATATAGACTCACATTCACCCTCCGATTGATAAATGCTGTGTGCATATATAATCAAGACCGGTATGCACAACAACTTGTTAATTTCCGGTTTACATGTTTTATTTATTAAACTTAATAAAATGTTACTTTACTGCTTTGAATTGTCTTTTCTTGTTCCACCCTGATAATACTAATGTGTATACTTAGTTTGACTACACACATGCGTGTATAGGCATGTCACATGGTGGTGGAAACTCTTAGTCATTTTTTTGCATTGAAAGGTTTGTACATGTTTCTTCATCATCATATAACTTAACATTAATTGAATGATTGCTTCAATACTTGGACATCATATTCATGTAAACACTTGGAACACTTATGCTGCCATTAACATGACCTTGACCTTTTTGACCTTCACATGGTTGTGGAAGCTCTTCGCCCATTATTTACGTCAATTTTTTTTACAAGTTTCTTCATCATGATATCATCATGATATAACATTAACATTACTTGATGGATTGTTTCAATATTTTGACACTTGATATATGTGAGCATTTGGAACACACTCATTCTCCCATGTACAAGTTTCTTCATCATGATATAAGTTTAACATTACTTGACAGATTGCTTCAATATTTGGACTCACATGAGCATATGGAACACACTCATACTGCCTTTGACATAACCTTGATCATTTTATGCCCCACCACGATAGTTGAGATGGCATTTAGTGTTAACCTTGTCCGTCTCTTCCGTCAGTCACCAACCTTGTAAGTCGTAAAACTTTTAAACCGTACTAGCTACAGACATGAAACTTGGTAATATGTAGCTTCCTTATGATGAGTAGATGTGCAAAGTTTCTTTTGATTTTTGATTCGACCCCGGGGTCATGGATTATCTCCTCCTTTTCAACTTAGAATTTTCCAATTTTGGCTTGTAAGTCGTAAAACTTTTAAACTGTAATAGCTACAGACAGACCTGAAACTAGGGTATCTATCTTCCTTGTGCTAGGTAGATGCGCACAGTTTGTTTTAATTTTTTATTCGACTTCCGGGTCATGGATTATCTCTCCCTTTTTAGCTCACCTGAGCGAAGCTCATGTGAGCTATTGTTACCGCAATTTGTCCGGCGTCCGGCGTCCGTCCGGCGTCCGTGAACATTTTCAAACGTCTTCTCCTCGGTAACCATTGGGCCTATAGTCACCAAACTTCATGGTCATGGTCCTTAGGTAGGGGAATTACAAAATTGTTGATATGACGTCATCATGTAATCCAAGATGGCCGCCGTCTAAAAATAGCACAAATTCTTCAAAAATCTTCTCAAGAACCGCCAACCGGATTTCGACAAAACTTGGTAGGAATGATCAATGTACAATGTTCTTTCAAAGTTGTTAAAATGGTGACTCCAGAGTCAAAAATGGGTGTGGCCCGTGGGGTCAAATTTTATTTTTGACCGAATATGGTCATGTCATATATCAAATCGAAGGTATCAACGAGGTCATCCAACGTATGTCATCCAAGATGGCCGCCGAAAGGTCAAAAGCTCGTTCTTTTATTAGAGATTTCAAAATTCTTCTTCACACGAACCTCTAGACCCATGATGGCCAAACATCACAGTTATGGTCCATGGGTGAAGCCTTTTCAAATTTGTTAAAATGGAGGTCGTCGCTAATCCAAGGTGGCCGCCGTCTAAAAATAGCACAAATTCTTAAAAAATCTTCTTCTCATGAACCGCCAGCCGGATTTCAACGAAACTTGGTAGGAATGATCGATGTATAATGCTCTTTCAAAGTTGTTAAAATGGTGACCCTGGGTTCAAAAATGGGCGTGGCCCGTGGGGTCAAATTGGGGTCAATTTTTATTTTTGACCGAATATGGTCATGTCTATATGAAATCGAAGGTATCAAAGAGGCGATCGCTCTGGTACATTATTTGTCGAAATTGGATGGTCATGTCATCCAAGATGGCCACCGAAAGGTCAAAAGGTCGTTCTTTTATTAGAGATTTCAAAATTCTTCTTCACACGAAATGCTTGGCCCATGGTGGCCAAACTTCAGTTATGATCCATGGGTGAAGCCTTTTTAGATTTGTTGAAATGGAGGTCGTCGCTAATCCAAGATGGCCGCCGTCTAAAAATAGCACAAATTCTTAAAAAATCTTCTTCTCGTGAACCGCCAGCCGGATTTCGACGAAACTTGGTAGGAATGATCGACGTAGAATGCTCTTTCAAAGTTGTTAAAATGGTGACCCCGGGGTCAAAAATGGGCGTGGCCCGTGGGGTCAAATTTTATTTTTGACCAAATATGCTCATGTCATATATCAAATTGAAGGTATCGATGAGGCGATTGCTCTGGTGCAATATTTGTCGGAATCAGATGATTGTCATCCATGTGTAACTCGTAAAACTTAAACCATACTAGCTACAGACCTGAAACTTGGTGATTGCTTCCTTATGATAGTTAGATGCGCAAAGTTTATTTTGATTTTTTATTCGACCACGGGGTCCTGGATTATCTCCTCCTTTTTATGTCTCCCCCATGAATGGGGAGACATATTGGTTTTGGCTTGGTTGTCCGTCCATCTGTCCGTCCGTCTGTATGTCCATCACAAAATTTGTGTCGTGCATATCTCCAAAAGTATTTCAGTTACAACAGAGCTGCCAACTGTTACGATTTTTCCGTATTTGTTCCGGAAAATACGTTAGAAATACGGAAGTACGGATAACAATTAAAAAGTACAATTTTTAAAAAAAATCAGCGCGGGAATATCTGGAAATAATAATTTTGTTTCACAATTCTGCCAATAAATCCTATTTTTTTATTTACCCGTAATCATACTCGCCGGGGCGCTTACCATTTCGATTCTTGTTGTGAATTAATAGTAGTTTCAAGCGCTCAGCGATATTGATTTATTCAACACGTAAATTCATAAAATGTCTGCTCTAAAGCGTGCAGCCAACGAATTTGGGTATTTTTATCGAAAGAAGTTAGGAGAACACATCTGTTCATCAATGATTACAACGAGACATGGACCAATTTGGTCCTGTTAAAGCGCGGTGATGAATTTGCGTCTTGCAAGCAGTTTAATTGTGATTTTTCGGTTGGTCATGCCTGGTGGCCGAAACGAGGGCCAAGGCTCTAAAACAGTTAATTTATGCATATAAGTGAGTACTGATTTGTGTTCCGGAAAACATATGTGGTGTTCCGGAAAATAGCCCCCTTTTCTCTCCATGTTCCTCATGTGACCGACATGGGGTTGGCAGCTCTGTTACAATCGCGAAACTTTACAGGAATACTGGTCATCGTGTGAACTTGCACACCAGGGGCCCGTTTTACTAAGCTTCGTACGACTAAGAAAATTTGTAAGTGCAAATTTAGGATCGTCTGGAAATTTTAATTGATGGATTTACATTTATTGAGCATAGGCTGCATATGCAGCCTATGCTCAATAAATGTAAATCCAATAATTGTTTACAAGAAAACATTGCTAATGTGCAATCATAATTTTGCACTTACAATCATTTTAGTCGTAAGAAGTTTAGTGAAACGGGGCCCCTGGGGTTTTAGATGCGGATTCATCCTGTATTTACGCAGTTATGGCCCTTGACTTAGTGAAAATTGGGGATTTTCAACTTGTGTCGCGCGTATCTCCAAATGTATTTCAGTTAGTGTCGCGAAACATTACAGGAATACTGGTCATCGTGTGAAGTTGCGCACCTGGGGTTTTAGATGAAGATTCATCCAGTATTCACGGAGTTATGGCCCTTGACTTAGTGAAAAGTGAAGATTTTCAACTTGTGTCGCGCGTATCTCCAAAAGTATTTCAGTTAGAGTCCCGAAACATTACAGGAACACTGGTCATTGTGTGAAGTTGCGCACCTGGGGTTTTAGATGCAGATTCATCCAGTATTCACAGAGTTATGTCCCTTGACTTAGTGAAAAGTAAGGATTTTCAACTTGTGTCGCGCGTATCTCCAAAAGTATTTCAGTTAGAGTCGCGAAACTTCACAGAAATACTGGTCATCGTGTGAAGTTGCGCACCTGGTGTTTTAAATGCGGATACATCCAGTATTCACATAGTTATGGCCCTTGACTTAGTGAAAAGTGGGAATATTCAACTTGTGTCGCGTATGCTGTTGCTGCCTTAAGTTCTACTTTTCCAAGTCCTGATAACATGCAGTGGTGGTATTAGGGGAGACATGTTTTACAATCCTCTAGTTGAC
Organism: Conchocele bisecta; assembly: GCA_029237695.1. Lineage (NCBI taxonomy): Eukaryota > Metazoa > Mollusca > Bivalvia > Lucinida > Thyasiridae > Conchocele > Conchocele bisecta. Next base: position 83,319,690 of record CM055269.1, read on the forward strand.
TTAGAATTTTCCAATTTTTGGCTTGCAAGTCATAAAACTGTTAAACCGTAATAGCTACAGACCTTAAATTTGGTATGTAGCTTCCTTATGATGAGTAGAAGCGCAAAGTTTATTTCGATTTTTGCTTTGATTCCCAGGTCATGAATTATCTCCCCCTTTTCAACTTAGAATTTCCCTATTTTTCCTTGTAACTCATAAAACTTTTAAACCGTACTAGCTACAGACCTGTAACTTGGTATGTAGCTTCCTTATGATGAGTAGATGCGCAAAGTTTATTTCGATTTTTGATTCGACTCCTGGGTCATGGATTATCTCGCCCTTTTCGACTTAGAATTTGGAAATTTTGCATTGCAACTCGTAAAACTTTTAAACCCTATTAGCTGGAGGCTTGATGCTTGGTGTGTAGCTTTTTTATGGTGTGTAGATGCACAAAGTGAATTTCTATTTTTGCTTTGACACTGAGCCATGGATTATCTCCCCCCTTTTGGACTTTTGAAATTTTGCCTCGTTTACTATCAAAGCGATATGTGGGGCATCCATGTTCCATGAACACATTTTCTAGTTCTGTAAATATTCAGTTCTGATTTTGGGTTTTCCCCCAGCCTTACAGACGAAATATGAAATTTAACAACATTATCCCGGCATAAAATGACCTTAGCTGTTTACAGGCCGTTAAACACCATTAATTAAGTATATAAATAAATTGACCTTGGTGACATTGACCTTCATGTCAACAATTTTGGACATACATACAAATGTTGAATACTTTCTGATCCATTAGTAGCTTCCTCACACCTTGACCTTGGTGACCTTGACCTTTGTGGGTGATCTTGTATTGTCAAGGCTATCAACGAGGGGATTAGCTTAGTTATAACAAGCCCTTGTGATGTCGATGCTGAATGTACAGTGTCCCTCCCATACATTCCTGTCTGTCTGTAATACCTTTCACAGTATTTCCATCCCAGGACTTTAAACTTTAAACTAAGATCAAGTCTAAACCTTAGCTGGGGATGTTAATGCAACTCACTTTTGCTGTTGAACTGATGTAAAACCCCAATCAAGCAATCAATCAATCTCTTGTGTAAGTGCCACTATAATTTTATCTTCAGTGCGATATTGGAGGCCATATCGGAGGCGATATCGGAGGCGGAGACAAGACAATGATGAGCCAGCAGGTAATTATGTGACTATGATTGGAGAAATGGGGCTTACCAGTATGGGATTTGTGTGACCAGTGCAGCTGCTGATCAAATAGCACACTCATGTAGCCTGATAACTAACGATCTATTTGGATTTTTAGAATCATAAATGGTGTTTTGTTGATGGAATGGTGAACAGGGCAGATGCACAGACTGATCTGGATCTACACTGTCGTCCACAAACTTAACGTTGGGTAAATGTCTTATAACTTCTGTTTCCTTTCATGGAACACCTTGTTATTTCACTTAGTGAAAAGTGGGGACTTTCAACTTGTGTCGCGCGTATCTCCAAAAATATTTCAGTTAGTCGCGAAACTTTACAGAAATACTGGTCATCGTGTGAAGTTTTTTCAATTTTGGCTTGTAAGTCATAAAACTCTTAAACCGTAATAGCTACAGACCTTAAATTTGGTATGTAGCTTCCTTATGGTGAGTAGAAGCAACAAATTTGAGTTTATTTTGATTTTTGATTTGATTCCCAGGTCATGAATTACCTACCCCTTTTCAACTTAGAATTTCCCTATTTTTCCTTGTAACTCATAAAACTTTCAAAACCGTACTAGCTACAGACCTGGAACTTGGTATGTAGCTTCCTTATGATGAGTAGATGCGCAAAGTTTATTTCGATTTTGATTCGACTCCTGGGTCATGGATTATCTCGCCCTTTCGACTTAGAATTTGGCAATTTTGCATTGCAACTTGTAAAACTTTTAAACCCTATTAGCTGGAGGCTTGATGCTTGATGTGTAGCTTTTTTAGCTCGGACTATTCAAAGAATAAGTAGAGCTTATGTTGTCACCACCCGGCGTCGGCGTCGGTATCAGCGTCGGCGTCACCGTCACGCCTTGGTTAAGGTTTTTAGTCAACCTTCTATATGGAATAGTAATGGCCCTACACCCACCATACTTGCACAACTTCATCTCCTAGTGATGTACATCAATAACCACTGACCTATATTTGACCTTCACCTACATTTAACCTTGAATTACTTAGTTAATTCCCCTTGGTTAAGGTTTTTAGTCAACCTTGGTTAAGGTTTTTAGTCAAGCTTGTACATTGAATACTATTGTGCATACAGACCACCATACTTGGACAACCTTTTCTCATAGTGATGTACATCAATAACCGCTGATCTATATTTGACCTTGACCTACATTTCCTCTTGAATTACTTAGTTAATTCCCCTTGGTTAAGGTTTTTAGTCAAGCTTGTATATGGAATACTCCTGGCCCTACACCCACCATACTTGGACAACTTCATCTCCTAGTGATGTACATCAACAACCCCTGACCTATATTTCACCTTGACCTACATTTAACCTTGAATTACATAGTTAATTCCCCTTGGTTAAGGTTTTTAGTCAACCTTGGTTAAGGTTTTTAGTCAAGCTTGTACATGGAATACAAGTGTCATACAGACACCATACTTGGACAAAAACCTTTTCTCATAGAGATGTACATCAATAACCCCCTGATCTATATTTGACATTGGCCTACAATTTTCCTCTTCAATTACTTAGTTAATTCCCCCCTTGTTTAAGGTTTTTAGTCTAGCTTGTATATGGAATATTCCTGGCCCTACACCCACCATACTTGGACAAACTTCATCTCCTAGTGATGTACATCAACAACCACTGACCTATATTTGACCTTGACCTACATTTAACTTTGAATTACTTAGTTAATTCCCCTTGGTCAAGGTTTTTAATCAAGCTTGTACATGGAATACTATTGTGCATACTAACACCATACTTGGACAACCTTTTCTCATAGCGATGTACATCAATAACCCCTGATCTATATTTGACCTTGACCTACATTTCCTCTTGAATTACTTACTTAATTCTCCTTGGTTAAGGTTTTTAGTCAAGCTTGTAGATGCAATACTCCTGGCCCTACACCAACCATACTTGCACAACTTCATCTCCTAGTGATGTACATCAATAATCCCTGACCTATATTTGACCTTCGCCTACTTTTATCCTTGGATTACTTTCTTATTTCCCCTTGGTTAAGGTTTTTAGTCAAGCTTGTATATGGAATATTCCTGGGCCTACAGCAACCATACTTGGAAAACTTCATCTCCTAGTGATGTACATCAATAACCCCTGACCTATACTGACATTGACCTACATTTAACCTTGAATTACTTACTTAATTTCCCTTCGTTAAGGTTTTTAGTCAACCTTGGTTAAGGTTTTTATGCAGGCCGCGGCCACATTGACCTACATTTAACCTTGAATTACTTACTTAATTTCCCTTCGTTAAGGTTTTTTAGTCAAGCTTGGTTAAGGTTTTTATGCAGGCCGCGGCCACCTTGTTTGTCAAGCTCTGTGTACATCGACAACCCTCATAGTCGAGCTATGCTGTTCTCCTACAGCTCTTGTTATGGTGTGTAGATGCACAAAGTGAATTTCTATTTTTGCTTTGACACTGAGCCATGGATTATCTCCCCCTTTTGGACTTTTGGAATTTTGCCTCGTTTACTATCAAAGCGATATGTGGGGCATCCATTTTCTAGTTCTGTAAATATTCAGTTCTGATTTTGGGTTTTCCCCCAGCCTTACAGACGAAATATGAAATTTAACAACATTATCCCAGCATAAAATGACCTTAGCTGTTTACAGGCTGTTAAACACCATTAATTAAGTATATATATAAATTGATCTTGGTGACATTGACCTTCATGTCAACAATTTTGGACATACATACAAATGTTGAATACTTTCTGATCCATTAGTAGCTTCCTCACACCTTGACCTTGGTGACCTATTGACCTTTGTGGGTGATCTTGTATTGTCAAGGCTATCAACGAGGGGATTAGCTTAGTTATAACAAGCCCTTGTGATGTCGATGCTGAATGTACAGTGCCCTCCCATACATTCCTGTCTGTCTGTAATACCTTTCACAGTATTTCCATCCCAGGACTTTAAACTTTAAACTAAGATCAAGTCTAAACCTTAGCTTGGGGATGTTAATGCAACTCACTTTTGCTGTTGAACTGATGTAAAACCCCAATCAAGCAATCAATCAATCTCTTGTGTAAGTGCCACTATAATTTTATCTTCAGTGCGATATTGGAGGCCTTGGAGGCGGAGACAAGACAATGATGAGCCAGCAGGTAATTATGTGACTATGATTGGAGAAATGGGGCTTACCAGTATGGGATTTGTGTGACCAGTGCAGCTGCTGATCAAATAGCACACTCATGTAGCCTGATAACTAACGATCTATTTGGATTTTTAGAATCATAAATGGTGTTTTGTTGATGGAATGGTGAACAGGGCAGATGCACAGACTGATCTGGATCTACACTGTCGTCCACAAACTTAACGTTGGGTAAATGTCTTATAACTTCTGTTTACCTTTCATGGGAACACCTTGTTATTTCACTTAGTGAAAAGTGGGGACTTTCAACTTGTGTCGCGCGTATCTCCAAAAATATTTCAGTTAGTCGCGAAACTTTACAGAAATTACTGGTCATCGTGTGAAGTTTTTTCAATTTTGGCTTGTAAGTCATAAAACTCTTAAACCGTAATAGCTACAGACCTTAAATTTGGTATGTAGCTTCCTTATGGTGAGTAGAAGCGCAAATAGTTTATTTTGATTTTTGATTTTGATTCCCAGGTCATGAATTACCTACCCCTTTTTCAACTTAGAATTTCCCTATTTTTCCTTGTACTCATAAAACTTTCAAAACCGTACTAGCTACAGACCTGGAACTTGGTATGTAGCTTCCTTATGATGAGTAGATGCGCAAAGTTTATTTCGATTTTTGATTCGACTCCTGGGTCATGGATTATCTCGCCCCTTTCGACTTAGAATTTGGCAATTTTGCATTGCAACTTGTAAAACTTTTAAAACCCTATTAGCTGGAGGCTTGATGCTTGATGTGTAGCTTTTTTAGCTCGACTATTCAAAGAATAAGTAGAGCTTATGTTGTCACCCCGGCGTCGGCGTCGGTATCAGCGTCGGCGTCACCGTCACGCCTTGGTTAAGGTTTTTAGTCAACCTTCTATATGGAATAGTAATGGCCCTACACCCACCATACTTGCACAACTTCATCTCCTAGTGATGTACATCAATAACCACTGACCTATATTTGACCTTCACCTACATTTAACCTTGAATTACTTAGTTAATTCCCCTTGGTTAAGGTTTTTAGTCAACCTTGGTTAAGGTTTTTAGTCAAGCTTGTACATTGAATACTATTGTGCATACAGACACCATACTTGGACAACCTTTTCTCATAGTGATGTACATCAATAACCACTGATCTATATTTGACCTTGACCTACATTTCCTCTTGAATTACTTAGTTAATTCCCCTTGGTTAAGGTTTTTGGTTTTTAGTCAAGCTTGTATATGGAATACTCCTGGCCCTACACCCACCATACTTGGACAACTTCATCTCCTAGTGATGTACATCAACAACCCCTGACCTATATTTCACCTTGACCTACATTTAACCTTGAATTACATAGTTAATTCCCCTTGGTTAAGGTTTTTAGTCAACCTTGGTTAAGGTTTTTAGTCAAGCTTGTACATGGAATACAAGTGTGCATACAGACACCATACTTGGACAACCTTTTCTCATAGGGATGTACATCAATAACCCCTGATCTATATTTGACATTGGCCTACATTTCCTCTTCAATTACTTAGTTAATTCCCCTTGTTTAATTTTTAGGTTTTAGTCTAGCTTGTATATGGAATATTCCTGGCCCTACACCCACCATACTTGGACAACTTCATCTCCTAGTGATGTACATCAACAACCACTGACCTATATTTGACCTTGACCTACATTTAACTTTGAATTACTTAGTTAATTCCCCTTGGTCAAGGTGGTTTTTTTAATCAAGCTTGTACATGGAATACTATTGTGCATACTAACACCATACTTGGACAACCTTTTCTCATAGCGATGTACATCAATAACCCCTGATCTATATTTGACCTTGACCTACATTTCCTCTTGAATTACTTACTTAATTCTCCTTGGTTAAGGTTTTTAGTCAAGCTTGTAGATGCAATACTCCTGGCCCTACACCAACCATACTTGCACAACTTCATCTCCTAGTGATGTACATCAATAATCCCTGACCTATATTTGACCTTCGCCTACTTTTATCCTTGGATTACTTTCTTATTTCCCCTTGGTTAAGGTTTTTAGTCAAGCTTGTATATGGAATATTCCTGGGCCTACAGCAACCATACTTGGAAAACTTCATCTCCTAGTGATGTACATCAATAACCCCTGACCTATATCTGACATTGACCTACATTTAACCTTGAATTACTTACTTAATTTCCCTTCGTTAAGGTTTTTAGTCAACCTTGGTTAAGGTTTTTATGCAGGCCGCGGCCACATTGACCTACATTTAACCTTGAATTACTTACTTAATTTCCCTTCGTTAAGGTTTTTAGTCAAGCTTGGTTAAGGTTTTTATGCAGGCCGCGGCCACCTTGTTTGTCAAGCTCTGTGTACATCGACAACCCTCATAGTCGAGCTATGCTGTTCTCCTACAGCTCTTGTTATGGTGTGTAGATGCACAAAGTGAATTTCTATTTTTGCTTTGACACTGAGCCATGGATTATCTCCCCCTTTTGGACTTTTGGAATTTTGCCTCGTTTACTATCAAAGCGATATGTGGGGCATCCATTTTCTAGTTCTGTAAATATTCAGTTCTGATTTTGGGTTTTCCCCCAGCCTTACAGACGAAATATGAAATTTAACAACATTATCCCAGCATAAAATGACCTTAGCTGTTTACAGGCTGTTAAACACCATTAATTAAGTATATATATAAATTGATCTTGGTGACATTGACCTTCATGTCAACAATTTTGGACATACATACAAATGTTGAATACTTTCTGATCCATTAGTAGCTTCCTCACACCTTGACCTTGGTGACCTTGACCTTTGTGGGTGATCTTGTATTGTCAAGGCTATCAACGAGGGGATTAGCTTAGTTATAACAAGCCCTTGTGATGTCGATGCTGAATGTACAGTGCCCTCCCATACATTCCTGTCTGTCTGTAATACCTTTCACAGTATTTCCATCCCAGGACTTTAAACTTTAAACTAAGATCAAGTCTAAACCTTAGCTGGGGATGTTAATGCAACTCACTTTTGCTGTTGAACTGATGTAAAACCCCAATCAAGCAATCAATCAATCTCTTGTGTAAGTGCCACTATAATTTTATCTTCAGTGCGATATTGGAGGCCTCGGAGGCGGAGACAAGACAATGATGAGCCAGCAGGTAATTATGTGACTATGATTGGAGATGGGGCTTACCAGTATGGGATTTGTGTGACCAGTGCAGCTGCTGATCAAATAGCACACTCATGTAGCCTGATAACTAACGATCTATTTGGATTTTTAGAATCATAAATGGTGTTTTGTTGATGGAATGGTGAACAGGGCAGATGCACAGACTGATCTGGATCTACACTGTCGTCCACAAACTTAACGTTGGGTAAATGTCTTATAACTTCTGTTTCCTTTCATGGAACACCTTGTTATTTCACTTAGTGAAAAGTGGGGACTTTCAACTTGTGTCGCGCGTATCTCCAAAAATATTTCAGTTAGTCGCGAAACTTTACAGAAATACTGGTCATCGTGTGAAGTTTTTTCAATTTTGGCTTGTAAGTCATAAAACTCTTAAACCGTAATAGCTACAGACCTTAAATTTGGTATGTAGCTTCCTTATGGTGAGTAGAAGCGCAAAGTTTATTTTGATTTTTGATTTGATTCCCAGGTCATGAATTACCTACCCCTTTTCAACTTAGAATTTCCCTATTTTTCCTTGTAACTCATAAAACTTTCAAAACCGTACTAGCTACAGACCTGGAACTTGGTATGTAGCTTCCTTATGATGAGTAGATGCGCAAAGTTTATTTCGATTTTTGATTCGACTCCTGGGTCATGGATTATCTCGCCCCTTTCGACTTAGAATTTGGCAATTTTGCATTGCAACTTGTAAAACTTTTAAACCCTATTAGCTGGAGGCTTGATGCTTGATGTGTAGCTTTTTTAGCTCGACTATTCAAAGAATAAGTAGAGCTTATGTTGTCACCCCGGCGTCGGCGTCGGTATCAGCGTCGGCGTCACCGTCACGCCTTGGTTAAGGTTTTGAGTCAACCTTCTATATGGAATAGTAATGGCCCTACACCCACCATACTTGCACAACTTCATCTCCTAGTGATGTACATCAATAACCACTGACCTATATTTGACCTTCACCTACATTTAACCTTGAATTACTTAGTTAATTCCCCTTGGTTAAGGTTTTTAGTCAACCTTGGTTAAGGTTTTTAGTCAAGCTTGTACATGGAATACTATTGTGCATACAGACACCATACTTGGACAACCTTTTCTCATAGTGATGTACATCAATAACCGCTGATCTATATTTGACCTTGACCTACATTTCCTCTTGAATTACTTAGTTAATTCCCCTTGGTTAAGGTTTTTAGTCAAGCTTGTATATGGAATACTCCTGGCCCTACACCCACCATACTTGGACAACTTCATCTCCTAGTGATGTACATCAACAACCCCTGACCTATATTTCACCTTGACCTACATTTAACCTTGAATTACATATTAATTAATTCCCCTTGGTTAAGGTTTTTAGTCAACCTTGGTTAAGGTTTTAGTCAAGCTTGTACAT
>CM055269.1:83329070-83378381 GCA_029237695.1 Conchocele bisecta
TCAACGCGGTTGTCAGCGGAGCTAAGTACATTCCAAACTTGTGATAAATTGAGCAGCAGGCTGTTCTAAGAGTGTTGTGACCTATAAAAGGGTCAGTCTCTAGATCGTCAATCAATCCGCGGTGTTTGGTATAGGGAGAAATATACTAACGGCGGTTGCGTACAAATGAATAGCCGCCGATCCGAGAGTTTTTGTCATCTCCGCTCCCAATTTGGATTAGTATCGCGCATACATTTTATCGATCTCCGCATCTGACATCTTATCCACCTGAAAAACTGAGAGACGCCTACCGAGATAATGCTCCGATTGTCCCCCAGCAACCAGCGCAGCTAGCCGCTCTCGTCGCGCCGCATTTTCATTTTCATTCGGAGTCGTTGCACTCAACCCAATACCAACCGCCGTTGGAGTTGATTCCGATTGCTCTGTCGGATCATTATCTATGTTGGCAGTCGGAGTTGAGGTTTCTTCTATTAGCTGATCGAGAAGTTCGTCGCAGTTCATTTTTCTTAAAATAATTTAACTATTCTAACAAGTCTCATCATTTTAACATATTATTGCCAAGCGCACCACCCGATACTTATGATCACCATTATGCTCGCAACAAAGCTCGCAGCGGAGCACCAAATTGTTTTAACATTGTTAACCATTGTTCAGCATTTGTTACAACATTTGTTAAGCATTTGTTCAGCATTGTTCAGCAATTGCTAAGCATTGTTCAGCATTGTTCAGCATTTGTTCAGTAATTGCTAATTAATTATAAAATTAATTGATAACTTCGTAAGTAGTTGGTTGATCAGTCTTTAGCAAAAGCTTGGCGTGCTTAGTTTCCGAAAGCATCTGTCGAACCTCCAGGCGCTCTTCGCGCATTGGATAACGTCATTCTCTCGAAGACAGTCATCGAATGAGTCTCGGTCCTTGCAGTGAAAGAGGGCGACCCATTTCGTTTTGCTCGTGCAGATCCTTGAGGAATGCGAGCTCGGAGAGCATGTCCTTCTTTTTGGTCATCGCCGCCTTGGCCGAGCAATCGTCAATCACGTATAGGGTGGGCTCACCCTGGAATTTTTGGTATAAACCACGCAACCAATCGTGAAGCCTATCACCGGGGTCAATAACGTATACCTCAGGGTCGGTCCATATCCACGGGTGCCGCTGATAAGTATTGTTGTGCCGCACAGTGGGACACAGGATCACAATGTGATGAAAGGCATCGCGGTAGGAGCCCTCGAGCAAGTCTAGGATGAAAACCGTTTTTCCACATCCTGTCTGCCCACATATTATGGCAGAGTGGGCATCTCCAATCGTGAATTGGTATTGATTGTTAATTTTCTTAATTTCTTCAAATTTATTAATTAATAAATCGTTAGAATGATTGCTAATTTTCTTAAAATTAATTAATAAATCGTTAGATTTAGTAGAGTGCTGAGACGTATCGGCCATCTTCGATGTTGAGTTGTGCGTCTGTAATTATATATAAGTACACATTCAATGGCCGGCTCCGTCCGCCTCTTTGGTTATCTGGATCGTCACACCCTCGCTAGCGTTCTCAACTTGGCGTCCGCTGCCGTGCATTTGGTCGTAGTCGCTGGCTCGCATGTCTAGCCATAACGCGTATTTGGTATTCAGGAACTCCGCGAGGGAGACGGCCGAGAGATGCAGGTCTTTGGCAACTGCTGCAACCTCCAGAGAGCGCTTAGAGCCGGCAGCAAACTGCTTTCTTACTTCGTCCCACTGCTGGTGCGCGCGAAGACCCGCGCTGTAGAGTTGATTGGGTACTCCCTCGATCGTCACCTCTACCTTCGTGATTTTGGGGTTATAGAATTTGTCGGTTTTTTCTAGCACCGAACGCGAACCGAGCATCTCGAACAACATCAGTATACTTTCATCGAGCGGGGCGGGGGGGTACGTTGACGTTAATATTCCACAATGTGTCGCTTTTGTCTTTCGTCATCTTGCGATGGCGAAGAACTCGGTCGTAAAGTATGGCAACGCGCCGGCGTACTGGGTTCTGATCAATCGCGCGAGTTCAGTTGGGCATCGTGACCATGTCGTACTCCAGCGAAACATTATCGATCGTATACGTCGATAACATGTCGCTGGCTATGAGAACTCGGCCGTAGTCGTTGAACGTTAGTTCGTATTCGAGGCGGTCAGCCAAAGCGCTCTGATAGTAGGGCATGTGACTCTCCAACAATCAAAGTCGAGCGGGATGTAGAAGCGGTTGCCGTAAGCGCCCCGCGGAGCGTTGTCGCTCGCGTTGTTATCTGCCTTGTTAGCAGCCCCAGATTCTAAGTTTGGTTACGTTCTTATTTTTGCTGGTGTCAATACCCTGATAGACAGCGTTTTCGCGCTCTTGCGCCGTCATCCATAGGTCCTGATAACAATGGTAGACGTCGCTGTCATCGATCGACATCACCTCATTACCAGAAATCTTTATCATGGTCTTCTTGACGATGGCGCGACCAAGGTTCTGAACGACGGTTCGGTCCTCGTCCGTCGACGTCAGCGAAATAGTGAAAGCGAGGCGAACAGTACCCGGCACAACGACTTCGTTAGCTCCGAGGTTGGGGAAGCGGACCAAGAGCTGCTGGTTCTGGTCGATCGTCGATGGGTTGTTCGTAATAACGACACTCTGTCTCACGCCTTTTGCCCCGAGGGGCTCACGCAGTCTGCGGTATGGATTGAGTTTGCGACCGTATTGACTCGAAGACATAATTTAGTGAATCTATATTAAACCCGTATGGTTTTGTCTTTAATACATAATTAATTTTAAGAAATTAATATGGCTGATTACGATATTGACATGGATGAAATCGGCAGAGACGATTTCCGCGATGATGATGACATCGATGATGACATCGATAACTATGACGAAACGACCTTCATAGAGACACCAGCACCCAAAAATACACCTTTGTTTGTTCCAGGCGAACAACGAAATACGCCTTCGCTTGGTCCAGGCGCATCTTTGTTTGGTCCAGACGCACCGGGAACTTCATCTGCTGGTGCCCCTATGTGGGAGGCCCCACCCGCAACTCCGGCATGGGCGGGCGGTGCCGAGACTCCTGCGGGGATCTCCTAGAATGAGCTGGCGCCTCTCACAGAAACGGAGTCTCGGGTGAAACGGTGGGAGAGTGAGGTGTCTAAACACGGCATCAATGCCACGTTGGAGTTCCGCAGCACTAAAAGAGGAGACTTGTGGGTTAAATGGGGTAATAGCTGGAAGTTGCTGACGTACAAGAACGACCCGACCCGGTTCCTCAGCCCCTCTTCCGTGAACCGATATGGAGTATCCCTCGCTCGAGCTCTCGGAGTGATCGATGATCGGTCGCAGCTGCCTCAACAAATGGTAAAAACCCTACAGTCTACCGACCAAACGCTGGCGAAGACGGCCGCCGCTATATAAACGAGCGAGCTCAGCGATGTCCCTCGTATAGCCACTGACGCTATTAACACAGTGGAAACCACGGTCAACGAAATGAACGGCACGAAATATGACCCACCATTACCTCTTCGCGAACTCCGGGGACTCGATAAGGCTCTTCAAACACTCGGCGAACTGGTCAATAACCTCTCCAAACTCACGGCGCTGGGCAAACATATCGCGCTAGAAGAAAGAAAACTTGGGGAAATCCGTGACGATAGAGAATCTACCGAGCGGATCAACAAACTCCTGCGGTCGTTGCGGGACGAAAGAGAAGCTCGCTTGGAGGCTGCTTCGACTAACCGTGAGACGCTTTCCGGCCAATTAAGTCGGAGCCGCGAAACAATCTCGAGGGTTCTGCACGAGGACACGACACTCGGTGAGCGTCTTCGCACTCTGTTCAGAGAGAAGGGCGTCACGATATTAACCATCATCGCAGCTTTCAGCATGATATATCGACCCTAATTCTATCATATCGTCTCTATTTGTAGCTGTCAATGCTGGTGCAGCACCAGCACCCGCACCAGCACCCGCACCAGCACCCGCGCCATCCGGCGGAGCCAAGGAGTGGATAAAAAAACAACTAAAAGCCCTCGCCAGTCTCCTGGGTAAATTAGCAGGAAAGTTGGTTGCCGCACTGCCTGGTTTGATAGGAGGTCTCCTCTCCTTCTTGTTATCTATATTATCAAAAACGGTCGGATGGCTCGCCGAGAATACCTGGGCTTTAATCGTGGCCATCGCCGGTCTCCTACTATTCTTCGCCAGAGAGTTCCTAAAACCAAAGCGTAAATAATCCGATCGCCACGAGGGCGACGACGAGCGCTAATTTCTCCTCCTCGTGTGTTGTGCTTCCAATCTCGATTGGTGTTTCAACATTGTTGATGGAACTCGATGGTGCATCCAATTTACGAATTGGGGGTACTGGGTTCGATTGTGTTGAGGGAGGTGTATCCATTTTGTGTTTTGGGGTTTTATGAAATCTTTTTCAAATTTATTTGAATTTACAACTCCGCGCCCGATCATCTTGGGTGGGAGCTTGATGATACCCGTGTTCACGTTCCCGTTGTGGCCGATTTTTTGATTGGTGGTTGCGACTACGATCTGATTATTGTAACCGTCAACCGGGTCGTCTCGTAGTATCATATTGCTCGCCGCCATATAAAGACCTATTCCAAATGCGTAGTCTACCGGGGTGCGGGCAGTCTGCAAAACGTCTTGATAATTCTGGATCGCCTTCTGGAGGTCCACCTTAGCTGAGATGGTGTCCTCGACAAGTGCCAAGAACTGTTTTTGTGCGTCAAAGGCCGTTCCCGTACCAAGTATAGCGCTGCGCGTTTGCTTCTGTGAGGCGAGGATTGCCCATACGTATATGCGAATGGATTCGTTGAGACGAATAACCCCACCCTGCGTAAATCCAGTGCTTTCATCTAACATAAATGTGGTCCAAGCATTTCGCATCTGTGGAGTATCACCCAGGTCTAGGTATTCCACATGGGCTACTTTAGTAGGCAGCCAATGGCAATCACCATCATTACATACACGCAAGTCCACCAAGCACTTCAGCACCGAACGTCATCTTATTCAACTTATAATTATATTTAGTCCATGTTGCCATTTTTCTAACTGGTGGTGGGGTGGCCCTCGAGCGCTCCATAGCCCTGAGAAATATACTGGAACTTTATCCAGACGCTCCCCACTAACTAAGCCTTTAAGGTGAACTAACCCTAAACTGTTGGTCGGGGTGTATACTTTCTGTCTCCAGTCGGCGTCTTTTGATACCCCAATTCGCTACACAATCTTTCGAACGCCTTACGGTCGTATGCGCTGGAAATGGGATCCCAGCCATCGTCTTGAGGCAGTGGAATACCTAGTTCTTTGAGAATCCTCCTAATTGTGTAATACACGTGAAAGTTGTAGACACTTCGGAGCATGATATTCTCGGATGTCAAATGGTCTTGATGCGAAACTCCGCATCCGGCCGTTGCGCACCATACAGCGAAACTTAGCTGGTTCTGCCAGAAGTTCATATGGGAAAACTCCCATCTTAGTAATACATCTTGACTAGTAGTCTTTGGAACTACATATTTCTCAAACGTGTTAGGGAAATTGGTGGCAAAGCCACTGGCCGGTCTAACCGTTAGGTTGGGTGTACAAGGTGGTTAACAACGTCTTTTTGCTTGTATTTACCACCGACCGCGTACTTTGCATTGAGTTAAAGCTAAATGCTTTTGTATCCATTGAAAGATATTATTATGTTTGCTACTATCACTAATGTTCAAAAAGGGAGTTGTGAACTTCAAAAATCAATCGACAACTGCTGCGGACAACGCCGGGTAGGCCTCAGATCAATCACGTTCACGGTTGGATGGCAGAATGTGGGGAAGAGCGAAGGGTTTTACTATGTGAAGGATGGACAACAATTAGGTGTAAAGCTGCCTCACGGACTGTGGGGAATAAGACAGCTCAAAGATTTTGTCAACTCAGAGCTTGACGGTGTAATCAACCTCACAGTATCGAATGCTACCGGGCTCGCAACAATGACCATCAGCACTGATAATAAGGTAGTGGTCTCCCCGGGGTTGGGTATTCAACTCGGTTTTAGAGAGACATACTCCTCAAACAAAGGAGTGTTTACCCCGGGTGAGTACGTCGGTGATAACCCGGTGGACTTCGCCTTCACGAAAACTCTCAGGGTGCACCTGGATCGGGTGAACACATCATACAAACACGGTAGACGGCACTCCCAGCACATTACTGAAAACCGTGCAAGCAGCGACTGTTTCTATGGTGAGACTGTGACCTTAGACTTCCCACACCCCGAGATGAAAGTTTTGGAATCGGGACATATCCACGAATTTACGGTCTCTATTCTCGATGATCAAGCGAGAAAGTTGAAAAACGATTACCCGATTTCGGTAGTTCTCGAAAATTTCTAATTGAGTATAGGTGCCCAAAATTATAATTAATTTTATTATGAGTATATACGGACCAGGTAGTTCTTCCGATTGGGTGACAAATTCAAAGAATTTGGAACCGGCAGAAGATGGATTCATCCCGACAGAGGGCGACTTTTTAACTACTGGAAAAACCAAGGCCCTGATCAATAAAACCATATCGAAGGTCACAAACGGGATTCACAGGAGTATATCAGATGTTAGAGTAGAAGTGCTGACGGCGACTGCACAAATTGAGAAAGATCAGGTGGCTTATAAGGTGTTGCGCTCAGAGGACTCTCTCATCAGAGAAACGGAACTAAACGAACTAGGTCAAATAATAACCAAATTTCGAAAAGAGAGCAGGTCGGATATTGATAAAGTCCGAGCAGACTGCCAGGCGGCCCTTACGTTGCGCTTAGAGGACTCTCTCATTAGAGATGCGGCATTTACCGAACTAGATAAAAAAATAACCAAATTTCGAAAAGAGGCCACGTCGGGTATTGAGAAAGCCCGAGAAGACCACCAGGCGGACCTTACGGCGGCTTATGAGGTGTTGCGCTCAGAGGACTCTCTCGTCAGAGAAGCGGCGGTTGCCGAACTAGATAAAAAAATAACCAAATTTCGAAAAGAGACCCGGTTGGGTATTGATAAAGTCCGAGAAGACCACCAGTCGAACCTTGCGGAGGCTTATGATGCGTTGCGCTTAGAGGACTCTCTCAGTAAAGAAGCGACACTTACTGAACTAGACGGGAAAATAGCCGAATTTCTGAAAGAGACCAGGTCGGGGTAGAGGGGGTCCGAGAAGACCACAAGGAGGCCATTGCGGAGGCTTATGGGGCGTTGCGCTCAGAGGACTCTCTCAACAGAGAAGCGGCACTTACTGAACTAGACGAAAAAATAACCAAATTTCGAAAAGAGGCCCGGTTGGGGGTTGAGGGGTCAGAACGGGTATTGAGAAAGCCCGAGAAGACCACCAGGCGGACCTTACGGAGGCTTATAGGGTGTTGCACTCAGAGGACTCTCTCAGAGAAGCGGCGGTTGCTGAACTAGACGGAAAAATAACCGAATTTCAAAAAGAGGCCCGGTCGGGTATTGAGAAAGCCCGAGAAGACCACCAGGCAGCCCTTGCGAAGGCTTATGAGGCGTTGCGCTCAGAGGACTCTCATCAGAGAAGCGGCGGTTGCTGAACTAGACGGAAAATAACCGAATTTCAAAAAGAGGCCCGGTCGGGTGTTGAGAAAGCCCTAGAAGGCCACCAGGCGACCATTACGGAGGCTTATGATGCGTTGCGCTTAGAGGACTCTCTCAGCAGAGAAGCGGCACTTACCGAACTAGACGGAAAGATAACCGAAGTTTCCGATAAACTGAAACATGATCGTATAGCGACCAAAGCTCTTGAGGAGGCCTCTTATAAGATTTGTACTGAGGCATATAACGCAAACAGGGCGCTTGCCGGAATAGTGCGAACAATGAAAACGCTAAAACGTGCCATAACAGTTTGGGCTGAGAAGCGGGGCCCATTGGTTGAGGGGCACTATGAATATTCGTTCGGTGCCAAAGCGAGTAATAAATGTGGGGGATACACTATGACAGCCGCGGGTGAAGTTATCCAAATGGCGGTCTGCTCGGTTAATGGTAGTGGTAAACCTGTGGGCGCGGTCGCGATAAATATTGTAGTAGATGGGGAAGAACGGCGGGGTTGGAGTCATTAAAATCTCTGGAGATAGTTCGACGGTGGTTTCGTTCTCCGGTTATGATCGAATTAGACTTTCCAAAGGTAGTGTTATTAACTTTGTTACGAAAATCGGTGACCCAGAGAGTTCTTCCACTATTGTCTCATTGTTAATTGAACTTATTTTGTAAATACTAATATATTGAAAATCATGAACGAATCACCGCTTCCAATTGTCAATACCACTCCATCAACACTGTGTACAATTAACGAAAGAAGTTCAGATTTTAGGTTGAATAATATCGTCGCTATGCAGGATTATTTTAGTTAGAGAATATACAAATAGAAAAAGAAATGCTAAAAAAAATATAGACGCGCGGTGAACACGGCTGAAGCATCTAGCACGGCTCTAGCGAGTGTTTCTGTGTTGTGTGGGGCGGGGACAGCTGCAACTATATCCACCATTATAACGGTTCCTGTAGCGGGGATTTTATGTGCGGTGTCGGCCGTTTCTGGGTTGTTGTGTATGGTAATTAGGGGAGGGCGTCGGGTGTAAAACTCGAGAAAAAATGTAGAAAACATGATAGAATATCTGTTCTCGCCAGGTCGAAGAAAAATACCATCGATGTTATGGTGTCCAAAGCGTTGGCCGATAAGAAAATATCAAATTTAGAGTTTGAATCCGTGGTGGAAGAAATGGGGAGATATGAACAATTAAAAAATGATATAAGAATCAAAGCGCGCGCCACCATGCCCAAGATTGAGTGTACTGATTGGGATAAATTTATGGGAAAAAACTTGGAGATAAAGTCGGAAGAAATTAATATTTTTATTAAATAATTATATTGGTGCAGTAAACTAATTATAATTTGCAGTAAACAATTTTATTAATTATAGGAAAATTATAAACAATTTAAAAAAAAAAATAGTTGGGTTACACCGAGGCTCGAACCCGCGCCAGCAAAACCCTTCTGGGTCCACCCCGCTAAGCCACTCTCTTTCATTCATTCATTCATTCATTCTTTTTCTGTTTGGCTTAGCGAGGTGTAGCTACCCGTACTGCACACCCCCATCTCTCGGCTGATCTAGTAATTAGTGTCGAAAGTCTAGGCAACCTTGGAAGTGTCAGCACGGGTGCACTGAGCGCTCATTTTTCGTCAAGGGGCGTCCCCCAAGACAAAGTATTGTTGTTAATTTTACATATATTAAGCTAAAACCGTGTTGTGCAATACCAAATATTTACTCTTTTTTTTTTATTTGCTTTTTATATAATAAGTTCGTTTTTTATTTAATAATATAGGTTATAACGTTCTAAATTATTAAAAGTAAAATTAAAAAAATAAAAAACATGCCAACCAATCACAATGTAAGAAATACTTACGGAATATCGATGGCGGGTTGTGTAATACACACCCACGTGTGTGTAGTATATATTACAGTGTGTTTATGTTTCATCCCGGAAGACGTAATCGTGTAATCTCTCTATAAAATGGACACTTAATATACGTGTAAGGTAGGACACATAATTTGCATGTTTATAACACGTGTAAGTGAAACATTGTCGTCTGCTTGGTGTTGTGATTACAACATAAATTTATAAGTGATATCGTAGAAATGTACGTTCGTAAACGAATCGTTGGGTTTTAAGTTTTATATAATACGCCTTAGTTTCATATCCGATACGCATTATCTGTCTTAATGTTCGTATTTGCCTCTTGTATAGTTGACATAATTGCCGGTATAATATTGTAAATGCAACGTTTTTGTCGGAGCGTAATAAATTACGCTGGTATTTCATATATTCGATATCGCTAGTGTTCTCATTTTATATTTAATATACAGGATTATAACCCCCGTATTCTTCGTAAACTTCTTCAACACAGCCATTAAAAACTTTCAATTCCAATTGTATTGTATTATCCATTTTCTCTTTTATATTGGTACTTGTTTTTTCTGTTCAATTTTTATAAAATTAGTTTGATAATGTTTTTTACAGTGTTTTAATGCTGTAGAAACACCGTGACTTAGATCGATTCTATCTTTCTAACTGACTTTCCGATTTGAATTATTACTAAACGATAATACTTGCGAGCACGTAATCCCTTGTTAACCATTCGATGAGTAGCCTGAGTGCCACCACATGGTGGACATAGCAGTGACTCGGCTTTGGTCCCTACCCCACAATGTCGACATGGGCGAGGCGAAACGGAACCTCTTCGCATCCATGCACGGTGATGTTTGCAATATTCGTAAATACCGGTGCGAAAACATCTCTCGTGACTACCTGTCTTCAACCATGCACACTTAACTAGAACCATTATGTTGTATATATATACTGAGTATAACATAGGGATTTTTATCTCTAATAGGGTGTATCTTCTCATGTCATAAATATATGGTCTCGCGGTAGTAGTATATAAGAGTCACAAATGATACCATCATGCTGTGGAAGGTGCCGCGCATAGCTGGCACCTTCCAGAGGTGATGGTATCATTGTGACTCTTATATACTACTCATGGAAATTGTTAAACATAACATCACACCAACTAGTATATGAGTTTGAAAGAGCAGGGTTTGAACATCTCCACCGAAACCAATGCAGACTCGGAGTAGTCGCCACATATCATGCACATGTACAGGCTGATCAGGGTATGCACAGTTCACCATTTAATTTGTCAAAGCAGGCTCCATTTCGAATTACCCTTGCTTTTTCATGTGTATTATACCTACCTGTGTACACACATTTTCTTTGCTTATGTTTTTTATTTACAAATATATACAGACATGATTAAAGGATTTCCAATATTCATATTGGCAGTATGTGGAAAACTGATTATTATTAGCCGATCTATTTATAGATCGGCTAATGTATTGGTTATCCATCGAATTCTGAAAAAGTTTGTAGCAACCTTTTTCTCCGCTATTCGGTAATCTACGAACGCGAATTTTTCTGTATCACTTCCAAATTGCATCAACCGATAAAGTTTGCATTTTTGGCAATTATCTCCGTTTAAAACTTACTTATAGCCAATAACACAATTTTGAATACGTAATGAGCTGAACGCCGGAAGAGATTTAACCCGGAAGTTATTGTTGTTGAAGTCCATAGTTGGCTCTAATGGCCATATACGCCAAACATACGCCGATTATTGGCTAATTTTAAACCGTTTTATTTATTAAACAGAACAAGTTTCAGCCACGTATATCGCGTAAAATGTGTTTATTCGGCTAATTTATAATCGACCTCTGCTCAAAATCTCCTTACTAGCAACCCCAGCATTCTCGGGTTTATCCCAGCACCTCGGGTTTATCCCATTGGATCGCGTATGCGCGTCATTTGACGCTGGTTAATATTCACAAAATTTTCCAACAATCAAAACGAAGAATTGCCCTTCATAGCCAACTTTTATTTGTTTACGTATCATGCAGGGATGGCAGGGTTGCATCCAGCACGCGCGATTGCGGCAATCCCCCTTAATTATTGTCAATGCCGCAAATTATTGATTGTCTTGCGCCCGACATCGCGCAAAATATCACGGATGGGGCACATTAGGCCAATCTGGGCATGTGCCTGAATACGCAGGATCTTGCGTTCTTTTTTTTATTTTTGATGACACTGTAACCGCTAGATATATATAGCCCTGGTAGCTCCGCCCACTCGCGTGCTGCCACAGAATTCGGACAAACACACAGTGACTACAACTTTGTGTATTGCGGAGTGTAATTTGTAGATAAATAGAGCATACAGTACAGGTTTTTACGCTGGAATATTTCGCAACATAATGGTGACAACAAAACATTGCTGCTATGGCATTGCTGCTATTGGATGGATTTGGGAACGGGTTTCCAAAACCTGCACAAAATCGAGAAAAATGTCAACGCTGGGTACAGAACTGTGGTCGAAAATAGTTTACCATTGACAATGTTACCAGAGACACTTACATATGTTCGATGCACTTTACCCTGATTTGATCGGCTAATAACATCATGCTCTGCATGACTTTTCATTGTTTTGTTACATACATATATACATCACTTATGCTTCATCCACTTTATTAGATTACAATGAAATAGGTGGAATAAAATGATGTACCGATTCCGATCTTAGTACTGGTCTGTTTTCATGAGCAATTCTGTGTTTCATCACCATTTCATTAATATAAGCTGGAATTTCTGATTTGGAAAGTTTGAACATAAACTTAGCTTTCCTAAGATATAATCTTTCAAATAAAGTTAATATTTTCAGGTCATGCATACTTTGTATTATATCTTTATCATTCGTTGTTTCTTGAAATACAAACACAGGCCGACTGATAATAAGGTGCTGTATCAGGCATTGAGGCCGATACAGCGTATCACAGTCTATCCGTATTGGGAAATTACTTTCGCTGAAGTTCCACTAGCTGAAGGTTACCGATATCACAAAGTGCAAAAAAAGCTTTAACCCGTACACATACCCATGTGAGGTTTGAAGTTAATCGGTGACGCGGGTGCAGAGATATAGTATACGTACAAGAGTGTCGTAAGTCACAAAATACGCCCGTCGAAGATGGGCCAGACAGCAAAGATGCAGAAATGTGAAGCTGTCACCAAGGCAAGAAAAATTAATGAGAATTTGAAAATCTATAGCATTATTTCTTCCTCTTGTTGTGATAAACAGGTATACTAATTTAGGTAGAGATGTATTAAGTAGAAATTATATAGAATTGGATACAAAAATGTAGAAAAAATGGTTACCGGTAAGTTAAAAAGTTGATATTTTTGTTAAACAAATTTTTTTCAGCATAAAACCACCAAAGTGCACATCTACAATATGTGTAGAAGACGTGTGTATAGTTACAGATCGAATGATGGAACGGTTTCAGAGGAGTTGTGTACACAATCTCAGTACATTTTATAAAATTGTATACAAAAAAGCAGAACAAATGGCTAAGTTAGTTAAAAAGGTGATATTTTTTGCTAAAAAATATTTTTTTGGCATAAAAACACCAAGGTGCACATCTTCAATATGTGTAGAAGACGTGTGTATAGTTTCAGATCGATTGACCGAATGGTTACAGAGGAGTTGTGTACACAAACTATGTAGTTTTTCTGTCTGCCGCCCGCCCGCCCCGCGTTAAAACATAATACGTACGTTTTTTTTAAAATGGTCGTATAAAAATGGCTAAGTTAAACAGGTGATATTTTTGTTAAAAAATATTTTTTCGGCATAAAAACACCAAGGTGCACATCTTAAATATATGTAGACGTGTGTATAGTTTCAGATTGAATGATGGAACAGTTTCAGAGGAGTTGTGCACACAAACTCTGTACACTAAGTAGAACTGTATACAACAAGAAACGAGGCAAAGCCACGAAGGCCAGGTTTTTTTCCAAGCATAGACACTTGGATAACATAATTATACCCACTTTTTGTAGACTAGATGGCCGTGGCCTGCAATGTCGCGCCTTGGGGCGAGGCATGGACACTAAAAAAATAGATATAGTAGATGGAAAAACTTTAACCAAAAAACTTTAACCGGACACACGGACGTACGGACTGACGGACGGACGGACGTATGCAAAGATGCAGACGATATCACGCTTTCCGCAAGCGGGCGCGACAATGATGATAAACACCCATGTGAAGTATCAAGGTAATGGGTGAAGCAGTTGCAGAGATATAGTACACAAAAAAACTTTAACAAAAAAATTCAAAGTAATTTGACCTTGACATTGGGCACAGGGGCCGCACGGTTGGGGGGTAGAATGAAAATATGGATGATGATAAACACACATGTGAAGTTTCAAGGTAATGGGCGAAGCAGTTGCAGAGATATAGTATAACGAAAAACTTTTAACCAAAAAAACTTTAACCAGACGTACGTTAAAAAGTTAACGTTGAAAATGGCTAAGTCAATTACGTAGAAAAAATAGGTGAAGGTAAAAACAATGGTCACATGTTGGATAGTTGTATGTGGTAGGCACCCCTTGGTTATGAAGCTGTTATGAAAGTTTGGTGGTCCTAGGTGGTACAGTACCAAAGAAATGGACTTAAACACGAAAACTTAACATTGTAAACACGCAAAAACATTAACATTGAAAATGGCTAAGTCGACTGCGCGGAAAAAATGGGTCAAGTTAAAAAAAAGGTAACATGTTGGATAGTGATATGTGGTGGGCACCCCTTGATTATTGAAGCTCGTGAAAGTTTGGTGGTCCTAGGTGGTACAGTAACAAAGAAATGGACTCGAACACGAAAACTTAACATTGATTGTGGACGCCGCCCGCGCCCGCCCGCCCGCCGCCGCCCGCCCGCCCGGCTTTCGCCAATCCAATAGCCTGGATTTTTTCTCTCAAAAAACCTGGCTAAAATTGTAGAAAAAATGGCTAAGTTAAAAAGGTGATATTTTTGTTAAAATATATTTTTTTCTGCATAAAAACATCAAGGTGCACATCTTCAATATGTGTAGAAGACGTGTGTATACTTTCAGATCGATTGACTTAACGGTTAAAGAGGAGTTGTGTACACAAACTTTGTATCCTATATAGAATTGTATACAACAAGAGTTGTCAGAAGACAACGAAGCTCGCCTGTTGGCAGCCTTCACTCAAACTTGGCACAGCTGCATAAAAAAACATGAATATTATATAACTTGACCTTGCGTTAAGGGGCGTGCGATGTACCTTGACATTGGGGTCAGTGGTGCAAGGTGGGTCGTGGGTTTGCTATAGCATAATATAGCATATTAAGATGAATGCATGTATGAACTATCAATGCGCTCCCTGAAAACAGAAGTAAAACAAAATTTAACTGAACTTTAAGTTTATGAACGCACTAAGTTGGTGATTTTCTACAGCATGATAGCTATTCACATGAGGAATGCATGTATGAATGTGCTAAGTTTGTGTCCTTCACCTTGGGGAAAGAGGTGGGGTGGGGGCGGGTCATGCATTTGCTGTAGCACAATAGAGGATCATCACATGAATGCATGTATGATATCAAAGCGTTCCCTGTAAAGAAACAGAAGTTATAAAAAGACATTTACTCCAACGTTAAGTTTATGATGTTGATCTTGGGAAAGGGGTGGTTGGGAGGGGGGGGGGGGGGTGTGGTCATGGATTTGCTGTAGTACAATAGAGGATCATCAGATGAATGCATGTATGAAATATCAAAGTGTTCCCTGTAACGAAACAGAAGTTACACAACATTTACCACAACTTTTAAGTTTATGAACATGCTAAGTTTGTGACCTTGACCTTTGGGTAAGGGTCATCTGAGGAATGCATGTATGAAATATCAAGGCGTTCAATGAAAGGAAACAGATGTTATAAGATATTTACCCCAACATTAAGTTTATGAATGTGCTATGTTTGTGACCTTGACCTTGGGGAAAGGGGTGGGGAGTGGGTCATGGATTTGCTATAGCATGATAGAGTATCATCAGATGAATGCATGTATGAAATAGAAGGCATTCCCTGTACATAAACAGAAGTTACACAACATTTACCCCAACGTTAAGTTTATGAACATGCTAAGTTTGTGACCTTGGCCTTGGGGTAAGGGTTGGGTGTTGGATCGTGGATTTGCTACAGCATAATAGAGGGTCATCAGATGAATGCATGTATGAAATATGAAGACATTCCCTGTAAATAAACAGAAGTTACACAACATTTACCCCAATGTTAAGCTTATGAATGCGCAAAGGTTGTGACCTTGACCTTGGGGTAAGGGCTGGGTAGTGGGTCATGCATTTGCTATATCATGATAGAGGGTCATCTGAGGAATGCATGTATGAAATAAGAAGGTGTTCGAAAGGAAACAGAAGTTATAAGACATTTACCCCAAAGTTAAGTTAGTGAATGTGCTAAGTTTGTGACCTTGACCCTGGGGTAAGGGTTGGGTGGTGGGTCATGGATTTGCTACAGCATGATAGAGGGTCATCTGAGGAATGCATGTATGAAATAACAAGGTGTTCCATGAAATGAAACAGAAGTTATAAGACATTTACCCCAACGTTAAGTTTGTGGACGACGCCGACGACGCCGACGACGCCGGGGGTATGCCATAAGCTCTTCTGCACTTCGTGCAGGCGAGCTAAACATGTAGAACAAATGGCTAATACTGAGTAGGCGGGCAAGCAGACATAAAAATAAATTCTGTTCAACCTGAGAGAGCAAAAGCAATGGCGACTTTAAATCAATGCATTATATCATCCTGAACACGAATCCGGTGTCGGTCAATCAAATCAGGTGGGACAAGGTCATTTTTGAGGTTATTAAGTGCACATGGGTCAAATGAGTGCAAAACTCACTCTATTTTGATAATACAATACATGTATGTACTTGCATAACATTGCGGAAAAATGCAATAAAGTATGTTTTATTGGTGAATATTGTTTTATGGGTCATATACAAAGCGACTCCGTTTGCTGGGATGTCTCTATCATTGAGAGTATCAACATATTCAAGATGGCTGCCAAGCATCAATATTGATGAAATATGTACTTATTTGATGAATGAAAACAAATAGGCATTTGGATCTTGATCGGACAGACGCAGAAAAAACTTTGGATGCCATGTATTAATTTGAAACATAGATGGAGGCTATCAAATACATATGAATCCACCAAAATGGACGCCAAATATTCATCAAGATCAAGCAGCATTATCTACACTGTGGCTACACTGTGGTCGACCATATATTGGAACTAAGCAAGATATGAACATATTAGTTCGATTTTCATCAGAGATACATTAACAAAAGTGCCAAAGGTCACAAGATACGCCCGTCGAAGCAAGGCCAGTCAACAAGGGGAGATAAATCATCTTGACGTGATAAACATGTAAACCAAATTTGGTTACGATCCGTCAAGTACAACTCGACTTATTGCGTGGACAAGGATACGGAGTCCGAAAATTAAAAATGGTCGCCAAGGGGAGATAAGTCATCAGAAATGAAAAAAAATCAACAGGCTTCTTCGTCTTGCCGTGATAAACATGTATACCGAATTTGGTTTCGATCGGTGAAGTAGAACTTGAGTTATTGGGTGGACAAGAACACAGTGCGAAAATTAAAAATCCAAGGGGAGATAAGTCATCGGAAATTTTTCAAAATCAATAGGCTTCTTCGTCTTGCCGTGATAAACATGTATACCAAATTTGGTTATGATCGGTCAAGTGGAATTTGAGTTATTGCGTGGACAAGGATGCAGAGTGTGAAAATTAAAAATGGCTGCCAAGGGGAGATAAGTATTGAGTTATTGTGTGGACAAGGATAGAGTGGGAAAATTAACAAGAGCTGTAGGAGAACAGGGTTATCGATGTACACATAGCTTGACAAACAAGGTGGCCGCGGCCTGCATAAAAACCTTGACCAAGGTTGACTAAAAATCTTAACCAAGGGAAATTAAGTAAGTAATTCAAGGTTAAATGTAGGTCAATGTCAGATAGGTCAGGGGTTATTGATGTACATCACTAGGAGATGAAGTTTTCCAAGGATGGTTGCTGCAGGCCCAGGAGTATTCCATATACAAGCTTGACTAAAAACCTTAACCGAGGGGAAATAACTAAGTAATCCAAGGGTAAAAGTAGGTCAAGATCAAATATAGGTAAGGGATTATTGATGTACATCACTAGGAGATGAAGTTTTCCAAGGATGGTTGCTGTAGGCCCAGGAGTATTCCATATACAAGCTTGACTAAAAACCTTAACCGAGGGGAAATAACTAAGTAATCCAAGGGTAAAAGTAGGTCAAGGTCAAATATAGGTCAGGGATTATTGATGTAAATCACTAGGAGATGAAGTTGTCGAAGTATGGTTGCTGTAGGCCCAGGAGTATTCCATATACAGGCTTGACTATAAACCTTAACCAAGTTTGAGTACAAACCTTAACCAAGGGGAAATAACTAAGTAATTGAAGGTTAAATGTAGGTGAAGGTAAAATATAGGTCAGGGGTTATTGATGTACATCAATAAGAGATGAAGTTGTCCAAGTATGGTGGGTGTAGGTCCAGGAGTATTCCATATACAAGCTTGACTAAAAACCTTAACCAAGGGGAAATTACTAAGTAATCCAAGGGTAAAAGTAGGTCAAGGTCAAATATAGGTAAGGGATTATTGATGTACATCACTAGGAGATGAAGTTGTCCAAGTATGGTTGCTGTAGGCCCAGGAGTATTCCATATACAAGCTTGACTATAAACCTTAACCAAGTTTGAGTACAAACCTTAACCAAGGGGAAATAACTAAGTAATTGAAGGTTAAATGTAGGTGAAGGTAAAATATAGGTCAGGGGTTATTGATGTACATCCATATGATAAAAAGTTATACAGGTATGGTGTCTGTATGCACAATAGTATTCCATCTACAAGCTTGACTAAAAACCTTAACCAATGTTGACTAAAAACCTTAACCAAGGGGAATTAACTAAGTAATTCAAGGTTAAATGTAGGTCAAGGTCAAATATAGGTCAGGGGTTGTTGATGTGCATCACTAGGAGATGAAGTTGTCCAAGTATGGTTGGTGTAGGGCCATGAGTATTCCATCTACAAGCTTGACTAAAAACCTTAACCAAGGAGAATTAACTAAGTAATTCAAGAGGAAATGTAGGTGAAGGTCAAATATAGATCAGGGGTTATTGATGTACATCACTATGAGAAAAGGTTGTCCAAGTATGGTGTCTGTATGCACAATAGTATTCCATGTACAAGCTTGAGTAAAAACCTTAAATAAGGTTGACTAAAAACCTTAACCAAGGGGAATTAACGAAGTAATTCAAGGTTGAATGTAGGTCAAGGTCAAATATAGATCAGGGGTTGTTGATGTGCATCACTATGAGATGAAGTTGTCCAAGTATGGTGGGTGTAGGGTTAGTAGTATTCCATATACAAGCTTGACTAAAAACCTTAACCAAGGGGAATTAAGTAAGTAATTCAAGAGGAAATTTAGGTCAAGGTCAAATATAGATCAGGCTTATTGATGTACAGCCCTATGAGAAAAGGTTGTTCAAGTATGGTGTCTGTATGCACACTAGTATTCCATGTACAAGCTTGACTAAAAACCTTAACCAAGGGGAATAAACTAAGTAATTCAAAAGGAAATGTAGGTCAAGGTCAAATATAGATCAGGGGTTGTTGATGTACATCACTAGGAGATGAAGTTGTCCAAGTATGGTGGGTGTAGGCCCAGTAATATTCCATATATAAGCTTGACTAAAAACCTTAACCAAGGGGAATTAAGTAAGTAATTCAAGAGGAAATGTAGGTCAAGGTCAAATATAGATCAGGGGTTATTGATGTACATCCCTATGAGAAAAGGTTGTCCAAGTATGGTGTTTGTATGCACAATATTATTCCATGTACAAGCTTGACTAAAAACCTTAACCAAGGTTGATTAAAAACCTTAACCAAGGGGAATTAACTAAGTAATTCAAGAGGAAATGTAGGTCAAGGTCAAATATAGATCCGGGGTTATTGATGTACATCACTAGGAGATGAAGTTGTCCAAGTATGGTGGGTGTAGGGCCAGTAGTATTCCATATACAAGCTCAACTAAAAACATTAACCAAGGCGTGACGGTGACACCGGGGTGACTACATAAGCTCCAACTATTCTTTGAATAGTCGAGCTAAAAAACTTAACCAAAAAACTTAACCAAAAACTTTAACCAGACACACGTACGTATGTACGTACATACGTACGCCAAAGTGCCGACTATATCGCGATGTCCGCAAGCGGGCGCGACAATAAAATGAAACATGAGACAAGAATTAACCCCATCGTTAAATTACCATTCACATGCTCCCAACCTGCCACTATATATTATTTCTATCAGAATACAGGTATTAGACACAGGCATCATGACTATGTAGTCGTTTACTATCTATCCATTACCATGTTGCAGCTAGAAACTATTGTTATCCATGAGTTGCACCAATATTTTGTTCATAGCTCATATTAAAACTACGCAATATAGTAGCCATCTTGGTAACCAAAATGGCGGTCATAAACTATTATTATTTATGTTGTTATCAGAAACACTGAAACATATATTTTAAGATGTAGCATATGCTATGTCGTTGATGACTACCCTACTTAATATAGACGTGTTTTGTTTGCGGCGAAAGATCATTTGGTACAGTTTGGAACACAAGCCTCGCAAATATAAAATATTATAAAATATGATTTCCAATTATGTTTCATTTCTTTACTATTTTGTCGACCAACAGCACCTAAAGAGCTTAAGCGATACTTAGCGGCCATCTTGAATATCCCAACATGGTCAAATAATAAGTATATTACATGGATTGATTCATTTTTATAAAGAACACATGCAATAATAACAAACAACAGGGCCATGATGGCCCTAATTCGCTCACCTGACTCCATGAACACCAGAGGAGAACGTGACATGGAGTTCATGTGTTTTAAAAAAATTGTGCTATTTTTAGATGCCGGTCATCTTGGATTAAGCGATGACTCTCATTTTACCAAATCTGAAAATGCTTCACCCAAAGATCTTAACTTACTATTAAGTTTTGCCAGCATCGGCCATGTGGTTCCAGAGAAAAAGACGTTCAAAATCTTGAATAAATGGACCTTTTGGCGGCCATCATAGATGACATAATCATCCGATTCCGACAAATATTGCACCAGAGCAATTGCCTCATCGATACCTTATATGATATGAGCATATTCGGACAAAAATAAAATTTGACCCTACGGGCCACGCCCAATTTTGACCTCGGGGTCACCATTTTAACACCTTTGAAAGAGCATTCTACATCGATCATTCCTACCAAGTTTCGTCGAAATCCGGCTGGCGGTTCATGAGAAGATTTTTTAATAATTTCTGCTATTTTTAGATGGCGGCCATCTTGGATTAGCGACGACCTCCATTTTAACAAATCTGAAAAGGCTTCACCCATGGATCAGAAGGCAAAATTTCCCAATTCTAAGTCGAAAATGGGGAGATA
Organism: Conchocele bisecta; assembly: GCA_029237695.1. Lineage (NCBI taxonomy): Eukaryota > Metazoa > Mollusca > Bivalvia > Lucinida > Thyasiridae > Conchocele > Conchocele bisecta. The sequence continues at coordinate 83,350,055 of CM055269.1, forward strand.
ATCCATGACCGGGGATCGAATCAAAAATTGAAATAAACTTCTACTCATCATAAGGAAGCTACATACCGAGTTTCAGTACGGACGGACAAGGGTAACACTAAATACCCCCTCCACCATCGTGGTGGGGCATAAAAATTTTAGTATTATAAAAGTAAGATAAACAAATATTCTGAAACAAATTTTACCATTGAAGAAGGTTGAGAAAATTATGTTTTGCCTTTAGAGAAATGAAACCCATCTTAACTTTTTATGTTGAATTTGGCTACCACTGACTAGATCACTTGTTGATTCTGACTTAAATTTACTCTATCAGGTCTTTTACATATGTAAAGTAATATCAAAATTACTTGAATGTGCATAATGAATTTTCATAATATTAACACTCATTTCAGATCTTTCACAAATGATAATTTTTAATTATAGTTTATACACTATATTGGAGACTGTCACGCAGTTCTCCCAGTTTTGACAGCTGTGGTTTTGTGGTGGCAGGCCTGATCTACATGTAGGTCAGTGTCCCAGCTAGCGAGAGTGCATGATCATTTTAGATATGCTAATTTTGACAATGGAATTATTGGTTACATTATATAGTTCAAAGGTCGCGGGAGCAGGGAATGACATCAGCTGTCCCGGGAATTCAGTTTTGCACAATGCGTAGTCGGCGTGGATGTTTCTGAGGATTCTTGACATACCCACCGCCGCCCCATCTCCTCCTTTGATTTTAAACATGGCAGTTTGTTTACATTTGAAGACAAGTGTACGTAATAGTTTAAATTACAGCATTGAAACCTTGAGCTGTGCATGCCTATGTTGGGTTTGGGCTACTGCAACATAGGTTATGTCGGAGACTATTTTGCCCCCTTTTCGATAAATTAATTCATATATACATTTATGTGCGGCATCAGTTGAAACATTTGCCAGACTTGTTGATACACAATTCAGTCGCCTGAAGCGACTCGTCCCAGTACATACGCTCGACACGACATTCTGTACGCTCGTCTCACCTCATTATCGGCTCGCCAGTCGGTACACTCGACTGGCCTGGACGACCCACCTCTCTATAGTCCGAGTACTCTCGACTCGCCAGTCGGTTACGCTCGACTACCCTGCACCACTTTCATCATTATAGTCGGTATGCTTGACTCGCCAGTCGGTATGCTCGACTAATTTCAACGACTCACCTCTCTATAGTCGGTACGCTCGACTCGCCAGTCGGTACGCTCGACTCGTAGTACTGCAGATTAGTGAAACAATCTTTCACTTGGTGATACAAGCAACAAATTTGGCACAAACTATCTTCAAGACCTATATTTTCGAATGTCAAATGTCATTATATGCAAATTTTGACCTGGATTGTGATTGGATAGTCCAATGTTGATGATATTGACATCAAACTATGGATTTTTGAGTACGAGCAATCCAATTCTCCACTTAGAAAGTACAAATTGTCAAAAATTGTTGAAATATTAGTCAATTAATTACAGAAATAGTGTCGATCGGTGCTGAATTTGACCCGATATCTGATTTTGTCATAAAACAATAAAAATAAATGATATATATGATAGATACATGGTCTTGGGAATGCATACTGAAATGGTGATATCACACACATTATAATAAATATTACAAATGATGGCGGCCTCAACTCAATCAGTGCTTGGAGCTAGGATTGATCCGTATAAACATCCAAATAAAATCAATGTGTGGAAGTGGATGTACAGCTGACTGTCAGAATTACGAATTGTTCTCATCGCATGTGCAGGCACACAGCTGTGTGCACCCGAGGCCAAAGCGATAGCATTTGCATCTTCCACGGCATTCAGTCTTGCACCCACATTTTGTCATTTGTTGACAGCTCTGAGCAATTGGTGGAAGTGTCGTCCACACTACTTGCCAAATTTCACCTTCTTTGCGCCATCCCCAGTTGGCAGTGCTCTCTGTATGCATTTGACATACCGTTGCTTGGCCCCAGATACAGGCAGCTTGGTAAGTAGCACGCTTCACGTGCTGCGCAAGGGATGAACTTGTAGGTGGAATGGCATCATAGGACCTCTGCTTCCGAGCAAATAGGTCAAGTCTTGCCTCATCAACCCCATCAGCAGTGCTGTTCTTGTCGTACATTGTTATGACAAACTTCTCAATCACACTGAGATCTGCATCATCTGTAACTGGTGGGTATTGACTGAGCTTCTGGACGACACAAGACACTTCGGGGCACACTTCCCAGGTTTGCCATGCAGTCGTTTTGCCCTTACCAAGAAAGGCTGATACAACATCACAGCCAGTGAAGGTGTGAAAGAAAAGGATGTCACAGGATTTTTCCGGGCCTATATGCTACACCATGTCATGGACAGGTAACCACCTGATGGACTGACCTTGACCAAATTCAATCCACAGTTCTTCTAAGCCCGCATTCTGACGGCACTGACTGCAAAAACAAGTATGTCGGTATCAAAGGCCTTGATCAATACAGATTTGATCTGTTGCTCAACTGCGTGTAGGGCATGCAGGAAGATTCTGCTGTCATCCTCTTCATGGTTGCAAGGACTTAAGCCTTCCAGACTGTCAGGTTTGTTGCAAAGAATATGTTCCCCTTTAGTCACAATCACAACATTTTCCAGACACAATGTCACAATTTTGTCGACCAGAAACTTAAAAAGCTCAGTCCTGTTGTCATTATCTCGCAGAAAACTTCTCCAATTAAGTGGTACTTTTGTTTTGTCTGTCACTCAACGTCTACCTCCTCTGCCTCATTTTGACATTGTTTCAGCCTTCAGACTGGAATTCCAGTAGACGTCAAATATGTCTGTCCTGCTATACTTTGCTGAATAAGCCTGTATCTTTGGAACAACATCTTGGACAGCATATTCTTCAAATGTTTTTGATGCCTTCGGGGACAATGAATAAACAAGAGAAGACCCATCAATGATGATGGCATCACATTTTTGTTCTGTGTCTGGAGGAGCAGCAGTAGTTTCCAAATTATTGACAAGGTGAGACATCTGACCACTGTGGAGTTTTCCAGTGTCACTCAATGCTGCAGGGAAAGACTGATTATCGTGCTTACAAAACTCAAGCAGATCACATTCTCGTGATTGACAGGATATGAAGAACTGTGAAAAGAGACGATAGTCGTCTTCTAGCACTTGCTCCTTCATCTTACTTGTACCTTGGTCTGCCTCTTGGCGAAAGAAGTCAGTTATGTTCTTCTTGATTGGTTTATAGAAGGAAGCCTCATCGCCCAGACAATTGAAAAAGTCTCTGAAGACAGTGTGGCCGGATGAGATTTGTGCTCTTTTATATTTTAACCACATTGTATTCATGCTCTTGCTATTTTAACATATGTTTCAGTGTTTGCAGATTAATGCGAAACGTATTGCGGATAGCGGCACGCTTCTAACTTGACATGACATGACAGAACGACATTATATTGACCGTCTCCTATATCCCGTTATATTAGTCAATATTGGTCCGAACTCTTTTGGGGGCGAAATTTCTCAACAGCCGTAGGTATAGCCAATATCATTATATAACCTAATTTCTGATTGGTAGATATTTATTCTAACCGGCAGTTTGATTGGCCTATATAAAAATAGCTCACTAACACTGCATGAGCTGTCAAATTTTTCTTGCGCGTGGGGTTTTTTTATTATATTTTTGATCATTCGGTCCACGATAGTAGTTGGAAGACAACACATATATATATTTTCGAGTAAGCTGGAGAAAGAGCAGGGAGCGGTAAATATACTGTGATATGGTGTCTTGTTTTAACATGGTTTTTAGTTGTCTGTGTATGTTATGCATTGTTGGAGTCCGCATGGACTGCAACACTGTTTACACAGGAAATGAGTCCAGTACAATATTTATTATTGTGGAAAAGCTTGGTTCATTTTCAACCAATCAATGGTTGATAATTTGTTTCCTTAATTTAGACTTATCGTGGCAACTTTGTATGTTCATAAATGTGCAGTAGTTAGAGCTGGATTTACTTTACACCTATCTGTTGCATGACCTAGTTTGACCAGGTGTAAACACTGTTATTTATCCTGATATTTGTTGCCACGATAATGCCAATTCCCTGATATCTCTGTTGTGAGCTGGACTGGAGGTAGAGCGAATCCCGTAAAATGTTTCCGCACAGTGTCCCTCTGTATAAATGTCTGTGGCTCTAGACACTGTCGGATTAAGGTTACGGGTTCGTTCTGGCTCTGGATTAGCAAATAACATGCTAAGGACTAAATAATGCAATCTATATTGTCGTATTTCTAACGTTAACTGTGATTCATGTGACGAATATGCAAAGTAGATTGATTCACTCATTACTATTATTTTCTACTCAGGTAAAGAGGTGAGAGGAAGCAGGGAGATAAGTCTGGCCAGAGCGTTTGCCCACAGCAGGTTGGTTATAATCTAGTCTTTTTGTTCGCAATCAGTTGATCCTGATCTACCTGTGCATCGGCGCAGTTGGATCAGGGTCTACGCTGTTTGTGAATTATTATTTTAGATTGCTTTTAGTCAGTGCGACTTGAGACCAGCCTGTGCGAATGCCCAGTCTGATCAGGGTCTACGCTGCTCCCAAAGGAATATATATGTCTACTTTAGTCCGGTGTTCTCAATCTGTGTGAGCTGGATCAGTTTGTGCATTAGCACAGTCTGATCTGGGGTCACAGGGTTTGCGATCATTGGAATATGATGCATACTTATTCACATATTTATTGACCTCAATATGTTCTTCAGAGTCCGTACGACCAGTAATACCCCTTTGGTTAAACCCAAATCACTCCTTTATCACATTTATTACAGCCAAATTGCTGTTGGAACCAATTGATGGAAATGGTGTCTGTAATCCCATTAAGGGGAGATAATTCAACGGGCTATTAGAATAATAGCTAGTTATTTTATCTGCACCGGTAGATTTTTCCATCGGTTGGTTTGCATAATAAACTGAGCAATGAGTGATTTGGGAATAGCCTTTTTCGAGCTCGAGCATTTACTCCAGTTCTACAAGTGAGTACATACTCACTTGTCTGCTTTTACCCTGCTTGCTTTATGTGCTTAATGTCAGCTTTGTGTGCTTTATGTTAAATGTTATTTGTGCTTGCATAAGTAGGTCAAGGTAACATAACATATTGTGATTGCACTTAGTGAACCGTTTTTCACTAAGTTGTCTTGAGATATTTGATAATGGGTAAGTAAGTGCAATCACTTGCTTTAATTGTATTGTCTTGTATTGTTTGTAACCTTGCATGATTGTAATGTTTATGCTGTATTGTTGCAGGCGTCGGGCCTAACTCGCATAAAGTGATACAACCAATTGTCGTTATCTTCATGAACCACCCCCCTCCAATGGTATTCCCTTACCGGGCTAGGGAAGTACTCTTACAACAGCACTACCTTTCTCAAGATAAGTCCTAATGAGCTCTGCAGCACTAGGATGTGCAATGATTTTTGTTTCTAACACGAGAAGGTCTCTGGACTCTTGTTGAAAAGGGTTACCCAGATCCTTCATCACACCGAACAAGTTCTGCACCTTGTCTGTGAAGGATTTCTGAGACTTGCTAGTCTGCACATGGTGTCTGACCTCCTCACTGGCTACTTTTACCTGTGATGTGGACTCATATTGAGAAACCAAATGGCTAACCTCTGGTCCAGATACCATCCATCTCCTCAGTGCAGATGGGTCCCCAGTTATTCCAATGGCACCACCATCCCCTTTCACGACTGCATTGGCCTGCTCATGAGCTTGGTCAATGGCTAAGCCAGAAAATTCCCTGTGGGTCTTGTGGACCACAAACTTGCTCTGCTGAAATTCATTGGCCAGCTGAGGGTGCGTTTGTTCCAAAGAGACCATGTCTCTGAGGTGTATGGGAAGCCATCGAGAATAGTTTATGTTGTTGTTTGCAAAGAAAAAAGGGACGAGTGCAGACAATGCTTGACAATACAAAGAAAGACCTAATCAACGAGTCACCAACTACATGGACAACACAAGATCCCAGAACTGAAACTGGGGACTCTCTTTCCGCCGATCTTCACACCAGTCTTCAAAACTTAAAGCTGTCTGGCCTTCCTCTCTTGCTTAGAGCATATAGAGGCAGCACGCTGTAACTTGGTGCATTTGACGTGATCTTGTTACACTTGATGCAGAAAGGAACGACTCAGCTGTGCCAGAAGAAGCCACACCAGCTTCCACAAGAGCACATTTCCACCCACTGTCTTGGGCAGGGTACCTAGAGACCCCAATGCAGCCATCTCTATGTGGAGCCCCCCATCATGATGACACATTTATGCTCGCCATAAATTTCAGGCCATTGCCACTGCACCTGTTTGGCAAGTGCACAGAGTGGCTGGTCTGCAGTTATGACGGGCATCTGATCTGGATTCAGGTATGCAATAGCATCTCTGACCATATCCATGCAATGTTTTACTGTGGTCACTGAATGGCAAGAGTGATGTGACGCTGACTTCAAACTCTAGCCCTCTCTTTTTCTCTGCATGGTAGGCTGACCAAGTGATGTTGACCTCATCACTCAGTGTTTGTGTTTGTGTGAGGCTGATATGCTCAAGCCATTCATACTCCCTTGTCAACATAATATTTGGTAACGAATCATATGTGACGTTGCCCTTGGAAGGACTGTTTGTTTGTTTATTGGTGTTTAACGGCCTATCAACAGCTATGGTCATGTAAGGCCGGGCAACGGGTTCGATCCCGTTTTAACCTGCTGCATTGGAAGGACTGGGATTCTTTTTATGTGAAAGAAGCAGGGTGCACATTTGCATAGGAATCAGGGAGGTCTGGGAGTCTCTTGACCTTTTCTGTTCCTAATGCGAATTGGCTCTCGAACTTCTCCTGGATTTTCTGATGTTGGATGCTGAAAGATAGAGATGCTTGTTCCGTGAAAGAAAGTACTTGCACTTGTAGCTGACGGATTATGATCAATGTTATCCATTGCAGCTGTACAAAACAGGCCTTTTCTCAGTTTGGGAGGGCAAACCACACCTTCTTCAAAGTATCTAGACACAACGGCATCTCCCAACTGCGCTGAGACGTCAAACCTCTATCATAAGAAATACTAAGACCATTGCCATGCATCAACTCCACAATGTGTCTCTTTCTAGTCTTAGCATACACAGCCAACCCAATGGAGTCTCGCGTTCTTTGGAATGTCTTTGAGCTGCAGCACCTTCCTTGTACTTTGCAAAGCAATTATTGAAGGAGTTGAGCCATAGCCAGGTCTGTCGTGGTTGCACCAAACATCAGCTGGGACTTTATGTCGGCCTCATGCTGAATCAGTAGTACAGCTGTCATGAAAAGTCCCGTCAAACTTATAGTTGTGGTCAACCATTTGTTTGTTTGTTTGTTTGTTTATTAGTGTTTAATGGCCTATCAACAGCTAAGGTCATGTAAGGCTGGGCAAACGATCGATCCCATTTTAACCTGCTGCATTGGGGGGAAAATCCCAAAATCAGAACGGAATATTTACATCGAGAACAAATATATTCAGCCCTGAAATTAGAATAACCTGACCTGGTGCCAGGTCATACCACACCAAGTCACTTGGCCCCTTCCCCTAAAATAGGATTACGAATATCGTATAACGCACATAAGGGGTATAACCAGATTCAACTGTCACATACAAAATGCCAAAGACATAATTATGTGAGGGCCAAACCAGGTCTCCAGTCGAGATTCCGGTAAGGATGAACTCGTAAAATGTTGGCTGCTTTGGCCAGAATAATAGCATCAGAATAGTTTGATGCATCTGACAAGACTGGACCAACGTCTCTGCTGAATGCCAGAAGAACATCTCTCCCTTTCTTGTATGCTCAGGAATCTCTGCCAAAAGCCTGTCTTTGAGTCTTTGAGTCTGGTGGAGTTTACATCTGGGAAGTCTGTCACAAACTGTTGAAGCCTTTGTTTGTACAGGCTAACCAGTTCAGCAAGTCGAAATACAACAGGCTCATTGTTGCTGTTTCTTGTCTCAGTTATATAAGTTAGGAGCTCTGAAAACACAAGTGGACAGGCTTCAATTTCTGAAGACGATGCATTCTTGTCTTGGTTCTCAGCTGCTGTCAGATGTGCCCTATCTCTGTTGTACAGGGCTGCTAAGCAGAAGCAATGGTACTTCAACTCCTGTGCCACTACATTCCGTCCACTCAATATAGCTAGAAGTCTGCCATCATTGAGGTGCCGAGCACATTCATTGAGTCTGTCAATCAAATGCATTGTCATGATATTTGATATTTGGCATTGTTCTTTCTCAGCGTTCCTTTAATACAACCTTGTCGTCCAATCGGGACATGTCCAACATGATTGACAGCTGGTTAATCGCTTGAAAGAGTGGTACATTAGAATAACCATCGGTTTCAGGACTACATGCATAATGAGTTGGAGGATATTTCAAATCTTCCTTTTTAACTGTCTAATACAGACAACATTTTGTCCAGTCAGTTTTTGGCGCTCAGTGGATTAGAACGGTTCGGGCAGTATTTTTAAAAAAAAATATTTTAGCACACATGCCCAGTTAGCAGTTACAGCTTACAAACAGCACGGTGATTTTTTGGTTAAACTGCAATGAGAAAATGCTAGCGTTGTTGAATAAAACAGTATTTTAGCACACATGCCCACATGCCCAGTTAGCGTTGTTAAATTACACGAGGCTTAACAGCCGATGGAGCCTTACTATTATAAACAGAATGTCACCTCATATACATCAATCAAAACATTTTAATTTGGATCAAAAAGATAACTTGGAACTTAGACTACTACTTCATCCAGCTGAAACTTAATCTCTGATCAAAGAACTTTGAGTAACAAATGGGTGCCATCTAGACAAATAGCGGCCATATTGATTTTTTATTGGCACCATTCAATTTCTAAAATACATACATTTTGATGTCTAGATCATTAAAATATGTCCAGCCGTTCAAGTTCTACACTAAAAAACCTTTATTCACATTTTCGGCGACGGCCATCTTGAAAAATGGGCGCCATATCGGATTTTCAGGTGGATACCGGGCTTTTCTGAAAGAGAAGTTCTTAGATATTATTTATGCCAAATTTGGTGCTTGTATCACCAAGTGAAAGATTCTTATGGAATATTGACTTAATCTGCAGCACTATTGCATTCGAGTTATTAACTCAACTCAGATCTTTCTAGTCATCCACTTGATGCACATCCTAGTTGTTAACTCAACTCAGCTCTTTCTAGTTGTATGCTCGACTCACCTCTTTCTAGTCTTTCACTCAACTCGTCACCCTCTAGTCGTTTCACGCAAGTTATTAGCTCTGCACATTCACTCCGCCATAGCTTAAGTCTAGGAAATATTCCCCCCTGCCTGGAAATTCTCCCCCCACCCACCCATTACCACCTTCACAGACACTGTCCACAAAACTTTTAATGTATTTTCATATACATTGTTGATATTGTGCTCAGGAGCATAAAAAATGCACATGCTAGAACCAGTCTGTTAGTAACAGAGGACGTAATATCCCTACATGTACCCAACTAACATAGTCATAATGTATGTCTGATTATGGAGAAGTATGTGAATAGGCGAGGAAGCATTTTCTATAAAAGAGCTATCCAATTTAGTATAATATCTATACATAGACAATATAGTGGTGGTGGGGCGGTAGAGAATCTATTTACCGGTATATGCAATAATTCCCCATTACCGTACCATAACTATTATGTATGTTGGCTGGTAGAGAGTTCTCTAGGTTAAATCTCTACCATAGCTGCATATGATTGGTATAAATGTATAGCACATGGTGGGGGTCTAGAAAATAACACGAGGGCCATGATGGCCCTAATTCACTCACCTGACTCCATGAATACCAGAGGAGAATGTGACATTGAGTTCATGTGTTTTAAAAAAATTGTGCTATTTTTAGATGGCGGTCATTTTGGATTAAGTCATGACTCATTTTACCAAATCTGAAAATGCTTCACCCAAGGATCTTAACTTACTATGAAGTTTGGCCAGCATTGGCCATGTGGTTCCTGATAAAAGACGTTCAAAATCTCGAATAAATGGACCTTTTGGAGGCCATCATGGATGACATAATCATACGATTCCGACAAATATTTCACCAGAGCAATCGCCTCATTGATACCTTCAATTTGATATATGACATGAGCATATTTGGTCAAAAATAAAATTTGACCCCACGGGCCACGCCCATTTTTGACCCCGGGGTCACCATTTTAACACCTTTGAAAGAGCATTCTACGTCGATCATTCCTACCAAGTTTAGTCGAAATCCGGCTGGCGGTTCATGAGAAGATTTTTTAAGAATTTTTGCTATTTTTTAGACGGCGCCAATCTTGGATTAGCGACGACCTCCGTTTTAACAAATCTGAAAACGCTTCACCCATGGACCATAACTGTAAAGTTTGGCCACCATGGGCCAAGCGGTTCGTGTGAAAAAGAATTTTGAAATTTCTAATAAAAGAACAACCTTTTGACCTTTCGGCGGCCATCTTGGATGAAATGACCATCCAATTTCGACAAATAATGTACCAAAGCGATCGCCTCTTTGATACCTTCGATTTCATATAGACATGACCATATTCGGTCAAAATTTGACCCCAATTTGACCCCACGGGCCACGCCCATTTTTGACCCCGGTGTCACCATTTTAACAACTTTGAAAGAGCATTGTACATCAATCATTCCTACCAAGTTTCGTTGAAATCCGGATGGCGGTTCATGAGAAGAAGACTTTTTAAGAATTTATGCTATTTTTAGACGGCGGCCATCTTGGATTAGCGATCACCTCCACTTTAACAAATCTGAAAAGGCTTCACCCATGGACCATAACTTTTAAGTTTGGCTACCATGGGCCAAGCGGTTTATGTGAAGAAAAATTTTGAAATCTCTAATAAAAGTACGACCGTTTGACCTTTCAGCGTCCATCTTGGACATAACCATCCGATTTCGATGCACCAGAGTGATCACCTCGTTGATACCTTCGATTTTATATATGACATGACCATATTCAGTCAAAAATAAAATTTGACCTCAATTTGACCCCACGGGCCACGCCCATTTTTGACCCCGCGGTCACCATTTTAATAACATTGAAAGAGCATTGTACATCGATCATTCCTACCAAGTTTTGTCGAAATCCGGTTGGCGGTTCTTGAGAAGAAGATTTATGAAGAAAGTGTGCTATTATTAGATGGCAGCCATCTTGGATTACGTAATGACGTCATTTTAACAATTTTGTAATCCCCCTACCTAAGGACCATGACCATGAAGTTTGGTGACTATAGGCCCAATGGTTACCGAGGAGAAGACGTTTGAAAATGTTCACGGACGACGGACACATTGCGGTAACAATAGCTCACATGAGCTTCGCTCAGGTGAGCTAAAAACAGTATATCTGTGTAGAACAGCAAGCATGTGGCATGTATTGGAAAGGGGGGGGGGAGATTTTCCAAGGAAATATCCCCCCCCCTCCCCCGCCACCATCTACCATATGCATAGTGCATATGGACGTCACTTTGTAGACAAGAACAGCCCACGATTGGTGGAGTATTTCTGATGAAACTAGAAATGTGGCCTGTCGGCACACGAATGCCCCCGCTGGCAGCCAAAGAAAACGAGGCATATTTGATTACAAGCCATTTACCCGAGTACGGACGGACGGACGCTGGTAACACTATATGCCCCATGTTCATATGTATCACGTGTATAAATATTTAAGGGATTGGCAAATGTATTGAGAAGTGATTGTAGGATTGAGAAACGTGCATGTAGATTTGTCCCAAAGTGCCAAGTAAACATTTAAAGTAGAAAAGGCGAAAGTCAAAGGTCAAGGTCGAAGTACTGGGTGGTGGAGTGTGTAGGGCATGTTCATATGTATCAAGTGTATAAATATTAAAGCGATTGGCAAAAGTATTGAGAAGTTAGTGTAGGATTGAGAAAAATGCACGTAGATTTGTCCCAAAGTGCCAAGCAAACATTTAAAGTGGAAAAGGTCAAGGCCAAAGGTCAAGGTCGAAGTACTAGGTGGTGGAGTGTGTAGGGCATGTTCATATGTATCATGTGTATAAATATTTAAGGGATTGGCAAAAGTATTGAGAAGTTATTGTAGGATTGAGAAACGTGCACGTAGATTTGTCCCAAAGTGCTAAGTAAACATTTAAAGTAGAAAAGGTGAAGGTCAAAGGTCAAGGTCGAAGTACTGGGTGGTGGAGTGTGTAGGGCATGTTCATAAGTATCATGTGTATAAATATTTAAGCGATTGGCAAAAGTATTGAGAAGTTAGTGTAGGATTGAGAAACGTGCACGTAGATTTGTCCCAAAGTGCCAAGCAAACATTTAAAGTGGAAAAGGTCAAGGCCAAAGGTCAAGGTCGAAGTACTGTGGGGTGGAGTGTGTAAGGCATGGTCATATGTATCATGTGTATAAATATTGACATAATATGTGAAGCCATGTAGAAGTTACTAAAGAATATGGTAATATCGGGACGTACGGACGGACGGACGGGACGGACGGACGTACAGACGTACGGACGGACGCCGGTAACACTATATGCCCCCGTACCTTTTGGTAGCAGGGGCATAAAAATATAAAACTGGTAAAATGGCCACATACTTACTTTCTATACAGACATAAAGTACTTCATTTCATCAAAAATACTCCCCCAAACTCATGCTATTCTTCTCTACAAAGAGACATTCAGATCCACTATGCATATGGTAGATGGTGGGGCGGGGGGATATTTCCTACGAACCCCCCCACCCCCCCTCAATACATGCCAAATGCTATCTGTTCTAGTTCTAACACCAACATACATTATTTCATTAGAAATACTCCCCCAATCGTGGTTATTCTTGTCTACAAAGAGACATTCACATCCGCTATGCATATGGGGGGGGGATATTTCCTAGGAAAATCCCCGCCCTCTCTCAATACATGCCAAATGCTATCTGTTCTACACCAACATACTCCCCCAATCGTGGGTTATTCTTGTCTACAAAGAGAGGGGGGATATTTCCAAGCTCGACCCTGGAAGGGGGGGGGGGAATGTCCTGTGACACCGGTACTATGTTAGCGTAATAAGATATTTCATGTTTTCTATATACTGTTGCGTGAGGTGGGGATTGGTGGGTCAGAGGGATGGAGTGGGATTATTGAGTATTTCAGATAACTGATAAAGGAAGGACAAGACAAGTTGCAGCATAATGATGATCTTCCTGCAAGTTTAGGTAATTGTCAATTGAGTAATCTGGTAATAGTGTATAAATTAACTGCTAAAGTGCAAATCAGATCTGATTCGCTATTCTGCAACTAAAAGACGACCTGCTGGAAAATGGCACAGAAGATTGCCATATCCATCTAACACAGTTGAATACTAGTGTTATGCAATAGTAGTTTTGTTGTTATGTCACAATGTACAATATTTATCTATATTGTCAATTTCACTGTCATGTACATAGTTAAATTGGGCAAAAATGTGTGCGGCTTTTCAAAAAGGCCAAAAAATAGGAAAAATAGTAACATTTGGTCAGAAAATAGGAAAAAATAGGAATTGCTCCAAAAATAGGAAAACGTAGGAAAATATAGGATACTTGATGGCCTGCACCTCTCTATAACAGCCTGCACCTCTCTATAACAGCCTGCACCTCTCTATAACAGCCAGTTTTGTGTCTTCCGGTGGGTGGCTGTTGTAGAGGCTGCACTGTACTTTATAACACATCCACCAGAGTCAATGATCTCCAAAGGTACAGCATACAAATTTGAAATAAATTACCTTATTCACCCATACTATCCTAATACTTTTCTGTTGAGTACATCAGCAGTGTACAAATTGATGGCAGAAATTCTTTCAAGTACATTGCACCTGCATTCCCAACCACATTTTAAATAACTCTTTCTTCCCTCAATATGTACAGTGGAACCTCTCTAAACTAGACACCAAGAAAACACATGTGATCTTATTATGGGTTACTAAATCAATATGCAGCCTCCATATGTCCAGATCAGACCGCTGACTATATGAAATATTGGCACAATGTGTAATGTGACTTGATATTTAGGCATATGTGAATGGATTGATTTCTTTTTTAGAGAGAAAAATATGGATGCTGATAAATAACATTTGAAGAAACTAATAACCTTGACATCGTGGATTTGCTACATGATAGAGCATTGTCAGATGAATGAATGTATGAAATATCAAGACGCTCCCTGTAAGGAAACATAAGTTTATGAACCCAACGTTAAGTTTATGAACACACTCAGTTTGTGACCTTGACCATGGGGTCAAGGGGAGACGGTGGGTCATGGATTTGCTATACCATGTTGGAGAATCATCAGATTGATGCATGTGTGAAATATCAAAATGCTCCCTGTAAAGAAACAGAAGTTATAAGAAATTTACCCCAATGTTAAGTTTATGAACATACTAAGTTTGTGACATTGACCTTGGGGTAAGCTGTGGGCAGTTGGTCGTGGCTGTGTTACAGCATGATAGAGGGTCACCTGAGGAATGCATGTATGAAATATCGAGGTGTTCCATGAAAAGAAACAGCAGTTATAGCTCATTTTTGTGACCTTGACCTTGGGGTAAGGAGTGGGTGGTGGCTCGTGGAATTGCTACAGTATGATGAAGGATCATCAGATGAATGCATGTATGTGTTCCCTGTAACGAAACAGAAGTTATAAGAAATTTACCCCGACGTTAAGTTTATACTAGATGGCCGCGGTCTACATGTCGCGCCTTGTGGCGAGGCATGGACACTAAAAAAAAAAGATATAGTATAACGAAAAACTTTAACCAAAAACTTAACCAAAAACTTTAACCACGTATGCCAAAGTGCTGACAATATTGCGCATTCCGCAAGCGGGCGCAAAAAAAACTTTAACCAAAAACTTCAAAGTAATTTGACCTTGACATTGGGCACAGGGGCCGCACGGGAAGGGGGTAGAATGAAAATATAGATGATGATAAACACCCATGTGAAGTTTCAAGGTAATGGGCAAAGCAGTTGCAGAGATATAGTATAATGAAAAACTTTAACCAAAAAACTTAACCAAAAAACTTAAACAAAAACTTTAACCAAAAGACTTAACCAAAAAACTTAACCAAAAACTTTAACCAAAAAACTTAACCAAAAACTTCAAAGTAATTTGACCTTGATATTGGGCACAGGGGCCGCACGGGAGGGGGGTAGAATGAAAATATAGATGATGATAAACACCCATATGAAGTTTCAAGGTAATGGGCAAAGCAGTTGCAGAAATATAGTATAACAAAAAAGTTTAACCAAAAAACTTAACCAAAAAACTTAACCAAAAACTTTAACCAAAAAACTTAACCAAAAACTTCAAAGTAATTTGACCTTGACATTGGGCACAGGGGCCGCACGGGAGGGGGGTAGAATGAAAATATAGATGATGATAAACACCCATGTGAAGTTTCAAGGTAATGGGCAAAGCAGTTGCAGAGATATAGTATAACGAAAAACTTTAACGAAAAACTTTAACCAAAGAACTTAACCAAAAACTTTAACCAAACAACTTAACCAAACAACTTAACCAAAAACTTTAACCGGACCAAAGTTCCGACTATATCGCGCGTTTCCGCAAGCGGGCGCGACAAAAACAATGCCAGAAAGAAACACTAAAACACGGCATACCGTTGAACGAGAGCCACCTCTTGTCGTATATCTTGGGCTGAACATTCACTCACTAACAAGAAGCAAAAAACTAATTAAACAGTTGCACACAATCGGTGTTTGCCTTTGATATGCACGCGTGCAGCAGCTGGAAAGTAACGTCACAATAAGCGTGTGCAGACGTTTTGCTGCTACCGGTGAGTTTGCCCGTCAGAGCTGAGATTTGGACTATTTATAGTTGGTGTTATGGACAATATTCACCACAATCCGTCATCCACAACAGCCTACTCATCGTTCCATAGCACTGGCATCAGTATCATACAGTTTACAACAGAACATAATATTGGTAAACCCCAAGACCCATTTCCGTTATCCGACATAGGGTCAGAAAAATTTCTTCCTCCATACTCATATTCAGTAGTTCCTACAGTAACAATGAATCCGTCTAAGATAACAGTTCCTGTGTTCATACCAAGCAAATGAGAGGTGAATTAAACAGAGCAATGGCACTTGAAGATGTCTGGTTACAGATTGCAAGTAAACTTTTGATAAGAGACACACTAACTAATGAAGCAATTGCGTGGACTGCATTTCATGCTAAAAACGTATCTAGCATGTCAGACCCAGCAGCTATAATGTCTGTACTGCGTATCGCCATGGAAAAGGCTGACACACCATCAATGGTCAAACATGGCATGAATGTAATCAAATATGTCACTGCCTTTCTACATCCTGGTCAGATCCCTGTCATGGCACGTGACTGCCCCATATTTGCAAACGCAAAATATATTCAATGGCCATGGCCAGACTCTCATGGGGAGGACAAATTTGTAGCAATGTTTGGTGGTCTGCATCTAGAAATGGCTCTGTGGAATATGGCGGGGGATTACTTGCTGGTTTGGGCTTGACAACAGCAATTGTAGAGGCTGAAATTGCCACATCTGGAATCGTTGAAGGTTTCCTGAAAGCAGCACATCTGACACGGCTTCGCCATGCACATCAAGTCTCTGTTGTAGTGTTATCAGCCTTCCAACAACATGAATTTCAGCTTTCAAAGAGTTCAAATGAAACTGATGAAACATTTGAGGCATGGAGCAAACGCCTGCTTGTCACCAGTCCTACCTTCCAGTTTTGGGATACTGTTATAGCCATATAAAAATGATCCTTGTCCTTCTGAGAGCACAGAGAGAAAACAAATTTGACTTGTATTTTGAAGCACTTGAGTCACTTGTCTGCTTTTTCTTTGCATTGGGTCACTACAACTATGCACGCTGGATCTCAATTCACAATCAAGACATGAAGTCCCTCTCTGCGGCTATTGAAGATGCATTCAAGAAGCACTGTGTTGTTTCCAAAACGCTTCTCTTATATTCCTATCGACCAAGTACATGAACAGGAACATGCTAAGTTAAAGGGCAATGGAGGTGCCATTGGATTAACAGCAGAAGACCATATTTCTCTTCGACGATGGCTGATATGTGGGCCAGAGCTTGCTAATGTTATAAAAGACTTTCATACCCAATACATTAATGAAGATGATCCAGATATTAGCCTGCATCACGCAGAAGGACCTTCCACTCAGAAACTGTTCCATCAGCAGTCACGCAAACGTGTAGATGTCATATCCGGCTTTGGAAACCCTTTCCAGGATGATTGTTCTGAGCTGTTGGTAGACGTGTTTGCGCAGATGAATCAATTGTACAGACAATTCGGACAATTGAATCGCTAGGTAGAACGCAGTATCTAAAGTATATGCAAGATTTGATTGAGACCAATTCAGAATCCAATCGAGAAAAACACACTTCCACTACTGAAATCCCCCAAATCAAAGACAAGTTCATGGCTGTTAAAGTAAAACGGCAAAACAGCAACCTATTTGGTCGACTATACATTGCTAATCAACAACGTGATGGAGATCCAGCAACGTTTTTCTCCCATGAAAATCAATCTACTCCACCTTCGCTGTCTGATTTTGGTAAGATACGACATGGACAAAAGTCTAACCTTCTGGGCTGCATTGAATCTAGTGAACAACCTGATATGCCACAATATTTTGATTGCAAAATATTAGATGGATATTAGACAATCCCATCACCAGATGAATGGGGATTGGCAATTGACGGCTCTTCATGGACCCCTGTCTGGATGACAATGCCAGATGCTGCACGAGCCTGCAGCGAACTGATCAAATGTGGATGCAAGTCTGCCAGAGGATGCATCAGCTGCAAGTGCACACATGCTGGACTTATATGTACTGACCTTTGCAGCTGCACATGTGCACAATAATGCTTTGAAGCGGTTCACCTTCCTGCCCCATGTGTTAAGTCACAGATAAATGACAATTACTCACTCATTCTTAATTCAGATCCAGATGTCATGCATCCGCCACAGCTATATAATATTACCAGCCTATTGATATTTGGTTGCCATATTGGATTTATTTAGCTGAAAGTTTGACAGTCCCACTTCAAACTGACAAATTAGTAGACAAGTAACAACACTTCCTATTACATGCAAACATTTCCAATATGACATTCACAGTGCAAAATAGAATAACATATTGATATTTGGCGGCCATCTTGGAGTTATGGCAATTACAAAATGATCAAATTGTATATGATAGCCATCTGAATTAATTATTGTGTGAATATGCGTCATTATAGCATACTAATTGTGCTAAATATAACACAGGTTTGCACTTACATAGAAATACATTGGTATTTAGCAGCCATTTTGTATTTATTGATTTTTTAGGTGGCACAGTGGATAAATCTTTTTGAGCCACTTATTTTTTAATTGTGCATCATCATATCTTGATTCAGTGACAAAATGGCACTTTTGGCCGGCAGGTATAGATAAATTTGTTAAGGGACCGCACTATAAGGTGTACAAAGCACACGAGAAAACGGGTCTTCATGCATTATTGTCCAGTTTGTAGAGTGCGCAAAACAAAAAAAGGAGATAACTTTAAAAATTAGCTACGCAAGAGTTGTCATTCTTGTGCGCGACACACCTTCGGGTCGTGGTCTATGCATGTTAGTCAGAGCGAATACGTATTCCCGTGGACATGGAATGATAAATTTTGGCAACTAGTTGGGCTGTCTTTTGTAATGTATTAGCATGTAAAAAATTGATGTCGCCATTTTTTCTGACAATTTTTTACATATTTTTTTCACATTTTTGGAACATACCCCGTATTGCGTCAAAAACAGAGAAAATGCGCACAGTCGCATTATGTTCCACATGAAGCCAAGCTGGAAAACTGAATAGAGAACGCTGAACCTCTCAGAAAATCTTTATGTAACCTATGTTGCTGTAGTGGTGTGATGACAGCAAAACGTGATCCCACAGAAACCGTGTTATTCAAGATGGCCGCCAAGATGGCCGACAACAATTAATAGCACTGTCGGGGCCGGGGGTTCCATTGTTGGAATCGGTAGTAAAGAAGAACCGTCATTGTCCGTTTTCAGCCATATTCAGTTGGTGGTGGTAAATCTGGGTTTGGAACATCATCCTGATACCACACCATTGCCTGGTAATGTGCTCTTGCAATTGCCTGCTCCAGTGCTCCTAGGATAGGGGGAAATTTTTGACCCTCTAACTGTTTCTTTGTGAGGAGTTTCCATTTTGATTCACCAATATTAGTAATACTGGCTCCGGGATCGTAGAGCTGGTATGTAAATGTCGATGTAAGACTCCAAGAAGAAATCAAATTAAGAAATGCAGATGCTACTTCAGCAGAACACTTTTTTTGATTTTGCCCTTTCCGGCACACCGCTGAACGCATGACAGCCCGACAATGCTTCGGTCCTCAGGACCACAAGAGCACGAACAATTGGGGCTAACGGTTCTTATTCCCAACTCCTGTGACAAAGTATGTGCCCTCTCAAAGTTGGCTGTACCGACGAATGGCAAGCGCTAGTACATCGATGTCTGGTGATTGAATGTGAATCTCGGTAGCTCCTTGTTGAACGGCATCTATGCTATGCAAAATGATCTTTGTATCAGCCTCTTCTTGTGAGCTACGCAGGTGCTGTACATTTATACCGTTTGCAAAATCATCTTTTCTTGAAGTGACAACGAATGTCTTTTCACTGTTTTCAAAATGTTGCAGCGATTTCTGAGCCGAGTAAACAGTGAGCTCCGCATTTGTTCTAGTGTCTGATAGGAACTGATTTGCTGTGACCTTTCCAAGAGGTGTGGTATCTGTAACGCGAGACAATCCCTGGCTTGTTATTATGTCGTCTCTCGTGTGCGACTTCTTTCAGGGAACTGTTATATCTATCGAAAACCAGGTGTATCTCGTCAAAACCGTTAGTTTTGTGGTGCTTCAATATACAGTCGAACCTGTGTTAACGACCACCTGGGAATAGCAACCCCCCCGTCCAATTTTGTTCTTTATAAGACCTTGGAATAACGACCACCCCACGAACAACGACCAGCGACCAGCTATTTTCATTCCCACATGGCATTTTTGTATGTGAACAACGACCATGTCATGTTTTTGTCGGCCAAAAAAAAATAGCATCACAATCGTTATTTTCCTTTTATCAAAATCTGGTAGCTATCATCTGAATTGCAACTGGTCGTAACCAATTAGTCATCAATTACATTCGCATTATTTTGAAAACATTTACCTTGCCCGATATGGTCGGTGTCATTTTGGCGACATTAAACATTTTCCATGAAAAATATTGCATAACTCCATTAACGGTAATTCCCGATATGTATTCCGTGTCGTGTATTCCAATAGGCATAATGCAATTCCACGCAAGTCATAAAACTCCATCATAAAACTGTGTTTACACGATGCTGATTCGTCTACATTGACAAGACTAAGACTTCAAACACACCGCGCTTGCCAAGCGTAAATTTCACACCGCAGGGCACAAGGCCATATCAAAGATCAATACATGCGGTTGCTGACATCAGTCACGTAGTACACACTAGACTGGTACCCTGTTGGATGCGCAGCCTAGCGTTCTTCCTAGCGTCCGGGAACCAGTCTAAAATGACACGACAGACGTGTTTATATGAATTGGGTCTCTATCTTCGACAAATCCCGGCTTATTGCATTAGCGGCCAGACCAGGCAGTGGATTCGCGTTGTCTGCCCATGGTTTACAATGCTCTCGAATCTGTAATTAAAAACATCAGTAATTACGTCAGTGGACATTGCCAATTCGTCATAGGCTGCTTAAATATTCTGGCTTGACCAGGATAGTATACATTGGACAGAAAGCAAATAAGCCTGGTGTTCTCTCCTGATTTGGACACCTAGCTCGTGTGGGATACTCGACTTGACACATTCAATGAAATATTGACTATTTTAGCCATTTTCATGCAATTTTTAATTGATGAAAAGCAGATACACTCCACGATTGTGCAATAGCGAATCGTCAGGTGGAAGTCTATACAGCCAAGACGTTTTCTATGCATGCATATAGATTACAATAGAATGCTAAATATATGGCCGACTTTGTTGTGAAACCGGGAAAATGTTCGACCCTTGGAACAACGACCACCTTTCAACAACGACCACTTTGGCCACTTCCCTTTGCCGGTCGTTGTTCACAGGTTCGACTGTAGTAACAACGTGGTCAGACTAATCTGCACAAGTATTGACCCACTCTGGTTTTCCCATTGACTGAACTACAGCCATTCCGCCTATAACAGTAAGTAAACATTCTTGGACGGAACTGGGGCTTGATCGGCTTCCGTTTTGTGTGATGAGTCACACGATTCAGGTGAAATTGAAGCTTCAGTTACGTACGATGATCCACAAGATTCAATCGCATGTGCCTTCCAATATTTCCATCAATCTGCTCTTGTCAGTACGCCGTAGTAGTTCCCCAGTCATTCCGAACAAGACACGTGGGACTGAGGTGAACTCATGATGTCCGATGGTTTCTTTCAAATCGATTTGTGGCCTTGATTGAGCAACAATCAGCGAAACAGTTTGATCAGCTTTCATCTCGACAACTTGGCCAGCCAACTTATGCTTTGTTCTCTTTCTTGCACTGCACTCTTCCACATCTTAAGTTGGACCTTTTTCATTTTGTTCCAGCTGTGTGATCTATCTTGGATGATTCTTTCATCACCAGATGGTGTGTACATTTTGGCATATCTCATCGCGATTGCATAAATCTTTACTTTCAAAATGACATTCACAATGTCTTTGGTCTCCTTAGTAAATGGATTTTTTGACTCTACGAAAACAATCTTCAGCATAGCTATGTTATGCTCTTGTCCCTTCCAGACAACCTATTTGAGGTCATGGTGTTGTACTCTTTTTATTGATTCTAGCCCAGCCATCTGCTGTGCTTCTTCGGCCAGTCTACCAAGCTCTGATGCAACCAAGAAGAATCGCTCGCATGCAATGGGATTGGGAGTAATACCCACAAGGCCTCCAGTTAATTTCATGGTGCGATTGATGTGTTCAAGCACGTGATCAACACCAATGGGACAAACTGGTATGTTGTCCTTGTTCAATGAAAAGTTTCCAGCAGCGAACTCCTGATATATCTCTGCGTCAGTCGTTTCGAGAGCTCTCATCTCGGGAAGATCTCAGCATCTCTAACACGACTCGTTGTTCATTTTGTCACGACAGACGTCGGCACAACTTTTGTCAATCTGCTGTGCACATCAGGTAAGGATTTTCCTTGAAGAATACATCCAGATAAAGATCATCGACTAGTAATATTAGCTTCGAGCGCGTTTTTCATGTGTCTAGCTTCAAATATTGGACGTGTCGGTGCTTCATCCAAACCGCAGTCTTCAACATAGCTGCCAACTGATCTGAGGGTTGCCATTACCGTATGCATTTCATCCAATTTGAGCAATTTACCCAAGCAATCATCTCGGCCCATGTCCAACTTCTTGGCGCACTTATACAGAGCCACATCCTGAGTGAGTACACCAGCACGCCATCGATGTGCTGTGCATGTTTCAAAACTGTCAGGGTTTGCTATTAGTGAGCAGATGCTGCTACCAAAGGCAGAGCAGCAACTTCAGTCAACGGTTTTGTTGATGCTAGAGAAGAATTGTAGGCTATCCATGTTGGGATATTGTACTTTTCAGATTTGCTAGTTTTGCTGTGAGATGCATTTCATTTTCGACTGCTTTCGGTAGATCTTTATGAGCTCGCTCGTTGGAGGTGTTATCCATGTATTCGGACTCACAAACCTCGCTTGTGCGCATAATACTATGTGCATGTAATCAGACTATGTCATGTGGTGTTGTAAGCCTTGATGGTACTTAAAACTTTTACCAGAGCCAGGCATGAAACTTTCAAATGTAGATTTTTTGCTAGTTTGCACACTAGGTGCAATGCAAGGGACCAGATTGGTAACAGTTGAAAACTTCAGGGAACGCTCTCTGGCCAGACCAGATGCAAAATAGATTGATACTTTAATTTGATATACGACATGAGCATACTAGGTCAAAAATAAAATTTTACCCCAATTTGACCCCACGGGCCACTCCCATTTTTGACTCCGGGGTCACCATTTTAACACCTTTGAAAGCGCATGCTACATCAATCATTCCTACCAAGTTTTGTCGAAATCCGGCAGGCGGTTCATGAGAAGAAGATTTTTTAAGAATTTCTGCTATTTTTAGACGGCGGCCATCTTGGATTAGCGACGACCTCCGTTTTAACAACTGAAAAGGCTTCACCATGGACCATAAATGTGAAGTTTGTCCGCCATGGGCCAAGCGGTTCGTGTGAAGAAGAATTTTGAAATCTCTAATAAAAGAACGACCTTTTGGCGGCCATCTTGGACGACATGATCATCCAATTTCAACAAAAAATGTACCAGAGTGATCGCCTCTCTGATACCTTCGATTTGATATAGACATGAACATATTCGGTCAAAAATAAAATTTGACCCTAATTTGACCCCACGGGTCACGCCCATTTTTGACCCCGGGGTCACCATTTTAACAACTTTGAAAGAGCATTGTACATCGATCATTCCTACCAAGATTCGTCGAAATCCGGCTGGCGTTTCATGAGAAGAATTTTTTTTAAGAATTTGTGCTATTTTTAGACGGCGGCCACCTTGGATTAGAGACGCCTTCCGTTTTAACAAATCTGAAAAGGCTTCACCAATGGACCATAACTGTGAAGTTTCGCCACCATGGGCCAAGCAGTTCGCGTGAAGAAGAATTTTGAAATCTCTAAGAAAAGAACGACCTTTTGGCGGCCATCTTGGATGACATGACCATCCAATTTCGACAAAAAATGTACCAGAGAGATCGTCTCTTTGATACCTTCAATTCAATATAGACATGACCATATTCGGCCAAAAATAAAATTTGACCCTATGGGCCACGCCCATTTTTAACCCCGGGTCACCATTTTAACAACTTTGAAAGAGCATTGTACATCGATCATTCTAACCAAGTTTCGTCGAAATTCGGATAGCAGTTCATGAGAAGAAGATTTTTTAGGAATTTATGCTATTTTTAGACGGCGGCCATCTTGGATTAGCGACGACCTCCATTTTAACAAATCTGAAAAGGCTTCACGCATGTACCATAACTTTTAAGTTTGGCCACCATGGGCCAAGCAGCTCATGTGAAGAAGAATTTTGAAATCTCTAATAAAAGAAGGACCTTTTGACCTTTCGGCGGCCATTTTGAATGATATAACCATCCGATTTCGACAAGAAATGCACCAGAGTGATCGCCTTGTTGATACCTTCGATTTGACATGTAACATGACCATATTCGGTCAAAAATATCCCAATTTGACCCCACCGGCCACGCCCATTTTTGACCCTGGGGTCACAATTTTAACAACTTTAAAAGAGCATGCTACATCGATCATTCCTACCAAGTTTCGTCGAAATCCGGCAGGCGGTTCATGAGAAGAAGATTTTTGAAGAATTTGTGCTATTTTTAGACGGCGGCCATCTTGGATTATGTAATGATGTCATTTTAACAATTTTGTAATCCCCCTACCTACTTAGACCATGACCATGAAGTTTGGTGACAATAGGCCCAATGGTTACTGAGGAGAAGGCGTTTGAAAATGTTCACGGACAACGACGGACGACGGACAACGACGACGGACGACGGACGACGGACACATTGCGGTAGCAATAGCTTCGCTCAGGTGAGGTAAACAAGAGGCCCAAATGGGCCTGTATCGCTCACCTAAAAGCCTCCATAGTGGTCATCTTGATTTCACAAAGACTCTTCACTTACAACTTCAAATGTTCCACAGAATTTGTTGGTACCTTCTGATCTAACATATATTGCGAATGTGCATGTGATTTACTGCTATACCTTCGATTTGATATATAAAATGACCATATTCGGTCAAAAATAAAATTTGACCCCTATTTGACCCCTCGGGCCATGACCATTTTTGACCCAGAGGCCACCATATGAACAAATCTGAATCAGCGTTAACTATCGATCATTCATACAAAGTTTCGTCGAAATCGGCCTGGCAGTTTGTGAGAAGAAGATTTTTTGACAATTTGACCTACTTTTCAATGGCAGATATCTTGGATTTGGTGATGACCTCCATTTTGACAAAAATGAACAGGCTTCACCAACAAACCATTTCAGTTAAGTTTGGTCAATATCGGCCAAGCAGTTGACAAGAAGAAGTCCTTTGAAATCTTTAGTAAAAGAACAACTTTTGACCTGTCGGTGGCCATCTTGCATGACGTAATCATCTGATTTTGGCAAAACATGCTCCAGAGTGATCGTCTCGTCGATACCTTGGATTGGATATATTATATGACCATATTTGGTCATATAATTTGACCCCTAGTTGACCCCTCGGGCCACGCCCATTTTTGACCCAGGTGCCACCATATGAACAAATCTGAAACAGCGTTAAATATCAATCATTCACACCAAGTTTCGTCGAAATCAGCTTGGAAGTTTGTGAGAAGAAGATTTTTTTGACAATTTGACCTACTTTTCAACGGCGGACATCTTGGATTTGGTGATGACCTCCATTTTGACAAAAAAATTAACAGGCTTCACCAACAAACCATTTCAGTTAAGTTTGGCCAATATCGGCCCAGCAGTTCACAAGAATAATAATACGTTTGAAATCGTAAAACAAATTTTTTACCTTTCGGTGGCCATCTTGGATGACAAAATCATCTGATTTAGACAAAACATGCTGTAGAGTGATCGTCTCGTCGATACATTCGATCCGATATACTATATATATTCGATCCGATATACTATATGGCCATATTCTGTCAAAAATAAAATTTGACCCCCATTTGACCCCTCGGGCCACACCCATTTTTGACCCAGGGGCCACCATATGAACAAATCTGAAACAGCGGTAACTATCAATCACATTCTTACCAAGTTTCGTCGATATCGGCCTGGAGGTTTGTGAGAAGAAGATTTTTTGACAATTTGACCTACTTCTCAACGGCGGCCATCTTGGATTTGGTGATGACCTCCATTTTAACAAAAATGAACAGGCTCACCCACAGACCATTACAGTTAAGTTTGGCCAATATCGACCAAGCAGTTCACAAGAAAAAGACGTTTGAAATCTTTAGTAAAATAAGAATGACCTTTTGAACTATCAGTGGCCATCTTGGATGACGTAATCATCTGATTTAGACAAAAAATACTCCAGAGTGATCGTCTCGTCAATACCTTCGATTTGATATATTATATGACTATATTCGGTTAAAAATAAAATTTACACCTATTTGACCCCTCGGGCGACACCCATTTTTGACCCAGGTGCCACCATATGAACAAATCTGAAACAGCACTAACTATCGATCATTCATACCCAGTATCGTCAAAATCGGCCTGGCGGTTCGTGAGAAGAAGATTTTTTAAGAATTTGACCTACTTCTCAACGGCGGCCATCTTGGATTTGGTGATGACCTCCATTTTAACAAAAATGAACAGGCTTCAACCACAGACCATTACAGTTAAGTTTGGCCAATATCGGCCAAGCAGTTTACAAGAAAAAGACGTTTGAAATCTTTAGTAAAATAATGACCATTGAACTATCGGTGGCCATCTTGGATGACGTAATCATATGATTTTAGACACAAAAATGTTCCACAGTGATTGTCTCGTCAATACCTTTGATTTGATATATTACTTGACTATATTCGGTTAAAAATAAAATTTGACCCCTATTTGACCCCTCTGGGCAACGCCCCATTTTTGACCCAAGGGCCACCATATGAACAAATCTGAAACAGCGCTAACTATCGATCATTCATACCAAGTATCGTCGAAATCGGCCTGGCGGTTCGTGAGAAGAAGATTTTTTAAGAATTTGACCTACTTTTCCATGGCGGCCATCTTGGATTGTCGATGACCTCCATTTTAACAAATCTGAAATGGCATCACCATATATCATCCCTGTGAAGTTTAACCAATATCGGCTCAGCAGTTCGGGAGAAGAAGATGATTGAAAATGTTCATGAACGGACAGACGGACGCCGGATGCCGGACGCCGGACGACGGACACTTTGCCATAACAATAGCTCACATGAGCTTTGCTCAGGTGAGCTAAAAAGGGTGTTCGAGTTATGCTCCGGAGACAAAATCAGTGACGGAAAAACAAAGGGAGATAACTAAAAAATTAGTGATGCAAGAGTTGTCATTATTGCGTGACACACCTTTAGGGTCGTGGTCTATGCATGTGTGAAGTTTCATGAAAATATTCCAAAGGGTGTTCGAGTTATGCTCCGGACACAAAATCAGTGCACGAAACAACAAAGGGAGATAACTAAGAAATTAATTACGCGCAAGAGTTGTCATTCTACGTGCGACACACCTTTGGGTCGTCTTCTATGCATGTGTGAAATTTAATAAACTAGAAAATGTGTTCATAGAACACGGATGTCCCACATATCGCTTTGATAATAAATGAGGCCAAATTCCAAGTCAAAAATTTTCTTTTATTTTACCTGAGCGTTAAATTTTTGTTTTTAAGCACCAAGTATGTGACCTTGACCCTGGGCTTGGCGGGGCAGGAACGAATGTGGATTTGGCACAGGGCGGTTAGAGGACCATTAGAGCAATGCATATATGAAATATGAAGCAGATCCGTGAAAGAAAACAAAAATTATAAGATATTTACCTGAGCGTTAAAGTTTTTGAAGCACTAAGTATTGTGATCTTAACCCTGGCTGGCGGGGACAGGACGAACGTGGATTTGGCACAGGGCAGTAGAGGACCATTAGAGCAATGTGTATATGAAATATGAAGGAGATCGGTCGAAGGATGAAGAAATTTATGAGACATTTACCCGAGTGTTAAAGTTTTGTGACGGACGGACGGACGGACGGGACGACGGGAGGATGGGACGCACGTTCCTACGAATGAATACTTGTTGGGTTTTTACTCTATAAAAATACCCAACAAGAGTACCCAACACTATCCTAACCCTACCCAATAAGATCTCCGTACGCTTACAACAAGTACCCATCGTGTGTGGCGGACGGACGGACGGACGGACGGACGGACGGACGGACAAGGGCGACAGGGCGCACTAAATGCCCCCTCCACTATCGTGGATGGGGCATATATTCCAAAGGGTGTTCGAGTTATGCTCTGGATACAAAATCAGAGAACGAAACAACAAAGGGAGATAAGTAAACAAGAATCCGCGGAATCAAATGCCTCGCCTTGTCCCGCCTTGACCTCGAGCCTGGGCCCGAAAGCAATTTTCACTGG